>CM074280.1:34995897-35008397 GCA_037194245.1 Opsariichthys bidens | reverse complement strand
GAATTATGAGATATAAACTGACAATATTGAGAAAAGTCAGAATTATGAGATATAAACTCACAATATTGAGAAAAGTCAGAATTATGAGATATAAACTCACAATATTGAGAAAAGTCAGAATTATGAGATATAAACTCACAATATTGAGAAAAGTCAGAATTATGAGATATAAACTCACAATATTGAGAAAAGTCAGAATTATGAGATATAAACTCACAATATTGAGAAAAGTCAGAATTATGAGATATAAACTCACAATATTGAGAAAAGTCAGAATTATGAGATATAAACTCACAATATTGAGAAAAGTCAGAATTATGAGATATAAACTCACAATATTGAGAAAAGTCAGAATTATGAGATATAAACTCACAATATTGAGAAAAGTCAGAATTATGAGATATAAACTGACAATATTGAGAAAAGTCAGAATTATGAGATATAAACTCACAATATTGAGAAAAGTCAGAATTATGAGATATAAACTCACAATATTGAGAAAAGTCAGAATTATGAGATATAAAATCACAATATTGAGAAAAGTCAGAATTATGAGATACAAATTGAAAATATTGAGAAAAGTCAGAATTATGAGATATAAACTCACAATATTGAGAAAAGTCAGAATTATGAGATATAAAATCACAATATTGAGAAAAGTCAGAATTATGAGATATAAACTCACAATATTGAGAAAAGTCAGAATTATGAGATATAAACTGACAATATTGAGAAAAGTCAGAATTATGAGATATAAACTGACAATATTGAGAAAAGTCAGAATTATGAGATATAAACTGACAATATTGAGAAAAGTCAGAATTATGAGATATAAACTCACAATATTGAGAAAAGTCAGAATTATGAGATATAAACTGACAATATTGAGAAAAGTCAGAATTATGACATATAAACTGACAATATTGAGAAAAGTCAGAATTATGAGATATAAAATGACAATATTGAGAAAAGTCAGAATTATGAGATATAAACTGACAATATTGAGAAAAGTCAGAATTATGAGATATAAACTCGCAATATTGAGAAAAGTCAGAATTATGAGATATAAACTGACAATATTGAGAAAAGTCAGAATTATGAGATACAAACTGACAATATTGAGAAAAGTCAGAATTATGAGATATAAACTCACAATATTGAGAAAAGTCAGAATTATGAGATATAAACTGACAATATTGAGAAAAGTCAGAATTATGAGATATAAACTCACAATATTGAGAAAAGTCAGAATTATGAGATATAAACTCACAATATTGAGAAAAGTCAGAATTATGACATATAAACTGACAATATTGAGAAAAGTCAGAATTATGAGATATAAAATGGCAATATTGAGAAAAGTCAGAATTATGAGATATAAACTGACAATATTGAGAAAAGTCAGAATTATGAGATATAAACTCACAATATTGAGAAAAGTCAGAATTATGAGATATAAACTCACAATATTGAGAAAAGTCAGAATTATGAGATACAAACTGAAAATATTGAGAAAAGTCAGAATTATGAGATATAAACTCACAATATTGAGAAAAGTCAGAATTATGAGATATAAACTGACAATATTGAGAA
Source organism: Opsariichthys bidens (assembly GCA_037194245.1). NCBI lineage: Eukaryota > Metazoa > Chordata > Actinopteri > Cypriniformes > Xenocyprididae > Opsariichthys > Opsariichthys bidens. The sequence goes on along the minus strand of CM074280.1, from coordinate 35,006,804 downwards.
AAGTCAGAATTATGAGATATAAACTCACAATATTGAGAAAAAGTCAGAATTATGAGATATAAAATGACAATATTGAGAAAAGTCAGAATTATGAGATATAAACACACAATATTGAGAAAAGTCAAAATTATGAGATATAAACTCACAATATTGAGAAAAGTCAGAATTATGAGATATAAACTGAAAATATTGAGAAAAGTCAGAATTATGAGATACAAACTGAAAATATTGAGAAAAGTCAGAATTATGAGATACAAACTGAAAATATTGAGAAAAGTCAGAATTATGAGATATAAACTCACAATATTGAGAAAAGTCAGAATTATGAGATATAAACACACAATATTGAGAAAAGTCAAAATTATGAGATTTAAACTCACAATATTGAGAAAAGTCAGAATTATGAGATATAAACACACAATATTGAGAAAAGTCAAAATTATGAGATTTAAACTCACAATATTGAGAAAAGTCAGAATTATGAGATATAAACTCACAATATTGAGAAAAGTCAGAATTATGAGATATAAACACACAATATTGAGAAAAGTCAGAATTATGAGATTTAAACTCACAATATTGAGAAAAGTCAGAATTATGAGATATAAACTCGCAATATTGAGAAAAGTCAGAATTATGAGATATAAACTCGCAATATTGAGAAAAGTCAGAATTATGAGATATAAACTCACAATATTGAGAAAAGTCAGAATTATGAGATACAAACTGAAAATATTGAGAAAAGTCAGAATTATGAGATATAAACTCACAATATTGAGAAAAGTCAGAATTATGAGATATAAACTGACAATATTGAGAAAAGTCAGAATTATGAGATATAAACTCACAATATTGAGAAAAGTCAGAATTATGAGATATAAAATGACAATATTGAGAAAAGTCAGAATTATGAGATATAAACACACAATATTGAGAAAAGTCAAAATTATGAGATTTAAACTCACAATATTGAGAAAAGTCAGAATTATGAGATATAAACTGAAAATATTGAGAAAAGTCAGAATTATGAGATACAAACTGAAAATATTGAGAAAAGTCAGAATTATGAGATACAAACTGAAAATATTGAGAAAAGTCAGAATTATGAGATATAAACTCACAATATTGAGAAAAGTCAGAATTATGAGATATAAAATGACAATATTGAGAAAAGTCAGAATTATGAGATATAAATTCACAATATTGAGAAAAGTCAAAATTATGAGATATAAAATGACAATATTGAGAAAAGTCAGAATTATGAGATATAAATTGACAATATTGAGAAAAGTCAAAATTATGAGATTTAAACTCACAATATTGAAAAAGTCAGAATTATGAGATATAAACTCACAATATTGAGAAAAGTCAGAATTATGAGATATAAACTGACAATATTGAGAAAAGTCAGAATTATGAGATATAAACTGACAATATTGAGAAAAGTCAGAATTATGAGATATAAATTGACAATATTGAGAAAAGTCAGAATTATGAGATATAAACTCACAATATTGAGAAAAGTCAGAATTATGAGATATAAACTCACAATATTGAGAAAAGTCAGAATTATGAGATATAAACTCACAATATTGAGAAAAGTCAGAATTATGAGATATAAACTCACAATATTGAGAAAAGTCAGAATTATGAGATATAAACTCACAATATTGAGAAAAGTCAGAATTATGATATACAAATTGAAAATATTGAGAAAAGTCAGAATTATGAGATATAAACTGACAATATTGAGAAAAGTCAGAATTATGAGATATAAACTCACAATATTGAGAAAAGTCAGAATTATGAGATATAAACTCACAATATTGAGAAAAGTCAGAATTATGAGATATAAACTCACAATATTGAGAAAAGTCAGAATTATGAGATATAAACTGACAATATTGAGAAAAGTCAGAATTATGAGATATAAACTCACAATATTGAGAAAAGTCAGAATTATTAGATATAAACTCACAATATTGAGAAAAGTCAGAATTATGAGATATAAACTCACAATATTGAGAAAAGTCAGAATTATGAGATATAAACTCACAATATTGAGAAAAGTCAGAATTATGAGATATAAACTGACAATATTGAGAAAAGTCAGAATTATGAGATATAAACTCACAATATTGAGAAAAGTCAGAATTATGAGATATAAACTCACAATATTGAGAAAAGTCAGAATTATTAGATATAAACTCACAATATTGAGAAAAGTCAGAATTATGAGATATAAACTGACAATATTGAGAAAAGTCAGAATTATGAGATATAAACTCACAATATTGAGAAAAGTCAGAATTATGAGATATAAACTCACAATATTGAGAAAAGTCAGAATTATGAGATATAAACTCGCAATATTGAGAAAAGTCAGAATTATGAGATATAAACTCACAATATTGAGAAAAGTCAGAATTATGAGATATAAACTCGCAATATTGAGAAAAGTCAGAATTATGAGATATAAACTCACAATATTGAGAAAAGTCAGAATTATGAGATATAAACTCACAATATTGAGAAAAGTCAGAATTATGAGATATAAACTCGCAATATTGAGAAAAGTCAGAATTATGAGATATAAACTCACAATATTGAGAAAAGTCAGAATTATGAGATATAAACTCACAATATTGAGAAAAGTCAGAATTATGAGATATAAACTGACAATATTGAGAAAAGTCAGAATTATGAGATATAAACTCACAATATTGAGAAAAGTCAGAATTATGAGATATAAACTCACAATATTGAGAAAAGTCAGAATTATGAGATATAAACTGACAATATTGAGAAAAGTCAGAATTATGAGAAATAAACTGACAATATTGAGAAAAGTCAGAATTATGAGACATAAACTCACAATATTGAGAAAAGTCAGAATTATGAGATATAAACTCACAATATTGAGAAAAGTCAGAATTATGAGATATAAACTCACAATATTGAGAAAAGTCAGAATTATGAGATATAAACTCACAATATTGAGAAAAGTCAGAATTATGAGATATAAACTCACAATATTGAGAAAAGTCAGAATTATGAGATATAAACTGACAATATTGAGAAAAGTCAGAATTATGAGATATAAACTCACAATATTGAAAATAGTCAGAATTATTAGATATAAACTGACAATATTGAGAAAAGTCAGAATTATGAGATATAAACTGACAATATTGAGAAAAGTCAGAATTATGAGATATAAATTGACAATATTGAGAAAAGTCAGAATTATGAGATATAAACTCACAATATTGAGAAAAGTCAGAATTATGAGATATAAATTGACAATATTGAGAAAAGTCAGAATTATGAGATATAAACTCACAATATTGAGAAAAGTCAGAATTATGAGATATAAACTCACAATATTGAGAAAAGTCAGAATTATGAGATATAAACTCACAATATTGAGAAAAGTCAGAATTATGAGATATAAACTCACAATATTGAGAAAAGTCAGAATTATGAGATATAAACTCACAATATTGAGAAAAGTCAGAATTATGATATACAAATTGAAAATATTGAGAAAAGTCAGAATTATTAGATATAAACTGACAATATTGAGAAAAGTCAGAATTATGAGATATAAACTGACAATATTGAGAAAAGTCAGAATTATGAGATATAAATTGACAATATTGAGAAAAGTCAGAATTATGAGATATAAACTCACAATATTGAGAAAAGTCAGAATTATGAGATATAAACTCACAATATTGAGAAAAGTCAGAATTATGAGATATAAACTCACAATATTGAGAAAAGTCAGAATTATGAGATATAAACTCACAATATTGAGAAAAGTCAGAATTATGATATACAAATTGAAAATATTGAGAAAAGTCAGAATTATGAGATATAAACTGACAATATTGAGAAAAGTCAGAATTATGAGATATAAACTGACAATATTGAGAAAAGTCAGAATTATGAGATATAAACTCACAATATTGAGAAAAGTCAGAATTATGAGATATAAACTCACAATATTGAGAAAAGTCAGAATTATGAGATATAAACTGACAATATTGAGAAAAGTCAGAATTATGAGATATAAACTCACAATATTGAGAAAAGTCAGAATTATTAGATATAAACTCACAATATTGAGAAAAGTCAGAATTATGAGATATAAACTCACAATATTGAGAAAAGTCAGAATTATGAGATATAAACTCACAATATTGAGAAAAGTCAGAATTATGAGATATAAACTGACAATATTGAGAAAAGTCAGAATTATGAGATATAAACTGACAATATTGAGAAAAGTCAGAATTATGAGATATAAACTCACAATATTGAGAAAAGTCAGAATTATGAGATATAAACTCGCAATATTGAGAAAAGTCAGAATTATGAGATATAAACTGACAATATTGAGAAAAGTCAGAATTATGAGATATAAACTCACAATATTGAGAAAAGTCAGAATTATTAGATATAAACTCACAATATTGAGAAAAGTCAGAATTATTAGATATAAACTGACAATATTGAGAAAAGTCAGAATTATGAGATATAAACTGACAATATTGAGAAAAGTCACAATTATGAGATATAAATTGACAATATTGAGAAAAGTCAGAATTATGAGATATAAACTCACAATATTGAGAAAAGTCAGAATTATGAGATATAAATTGACAATATTGAGAAAAGTCAGAATTATGAGATATAAACTCACAATATTGAGAAAAGTCAGAATTATGAGATATAAACTCACAATATTGAGAAAAGTCAGAATTATGAGATATAAACTCACAATATTGAGAAAAGTCAGAATTATGAGATATAAACTCACAATATTGAGAAAAGTCAGAATTATGAGATATAAACTCACAATATTGAGAAAAGTCAGAATTATGAGATATAAACTCACAATATTGAGAAAAGTCAGAATTATTAGATATAAACTCACAATATTGAGAAAAGTCAGAATTATGAGATATAAACTCGCAATATTGAGAAAAGTCAGAATTATGAGATATAAACTCACAATATTGAGAAAAGTCAGAATTATGAGATATAAACTCACAATATTGAGAAAAGTCAGAATTATGAGATATAAACTCGCAATATTGAGAAAAGTCAGAATTATGAGATATAAACTCACAATATTGAGAAAAGTCAGAATTATGAGATATAAACTGACAATATTGAGAAAAGTCAGAATTATGAGATATAAACTGACAATATTGAAAAAAGTCAGAATTATGAGATATAAACTGACAATATTGAGAAAAGTCAGAATTATGAGATATAAACTGACAATATTGAAAAAAGTCAGAATTATGAGATATAAACTGACAATATTGAGAAAAGTCAGAATTATGAGATATAAACTGACAATATTGAAAAAAGTCAGAATTATGAGAAATAAACTGACAATATTGAGAAAAGTCAGAATTATGAGATATAAACTCACAATATTGAGAAAAGTCAGAATTATGAGATATAAACTCACAATATTGAGAAAAGTCAGAATTATGAGATATAAACTGACAATATTGAGAAAAGTCAGAATTATGAGACATAAACTCACAATATTGAGAAAAGTCAGAATTATGAGATATAAACTGACAATATTGAGAAAAGTCAGAATTATGAGATATAAACTCACAATATTGAGAAAAGTCAGAATTATGAGATATAAACTCACAATATTGAAAAAAGTCAGAATTATTAGATATAAACTGACAATATTGAGAAAAGTCAGAATTATGAGATATAAACTGACAATATTGAAAAAAGTCAGAATTATTAGATATAAACTGACAATATTGAGAAAAGTCAGAATTATGAGATATAAACTGACAATATTGAGAAAAGTCAGAATTATGAGATATAAACTGACAATATTGAGAAAAGTCAGAATTATGAGATATAAACTCACAATATTGAGAAAAAGTCAGAATTATTAGATATAAACTCACAATATTGAGAAAAGACAGAATTATGAGATATAAACTCACAATATTGAGAAAAGTCAGAATTATGAGATATAAACTGACAATATTGAGAAAAGTCAGAATTATGAGATATAAACTCACAATATTGAGAAAAGTCAGAATTATGAGATATAAACTGACAATATTGAGAAAAGTCAGAATTATGAGATATAAACTGACAATATTGAGAAAAAGTCAGAATTATGAGATATAAACTCACAATATTGAGAAAAGTCAGAATTATGAGATATAAACTCACAATATTGAGAAAAGTCAGAATTATGAGATATAAACTCACAATATTGAGAAAAGTCAGAATTATTAGATATAAACTCACAATATTGAGAAAAGTCAGAATTATGAGATATAAACTCACAATATTGAGAAAAGTCAGAATTATGAGATATAAAAACTCGCAATATTGAGAAAAGTCAGAATTATGAGATATAAACTCACAATATTGAGAAAAGTCAGAATTATGAGATATAAACTCACAATATTGAGAAAAGACAGAATTATGAGATATAAACTCGCAATATTGAGAAAAGTCAGAATTATGAGATATAAACTCACAATATTGAGAAAAGTCAGAATTATGAGATATAAACTCACAATATTGAGAAAAGTCAGAATTATGAGATATAAACTGACAATATTGAGAAAAGTCAGAATTATGAGATATAAACTCACAATATTGAGAAAAGTCAGAATTATGAGATATAAACTCACAATATTGAGAAAAGTCAGAATTATGAGATATAAACTCACAATATTGAAAAAAGTCAGAATTATTAGATATAAACTGACAATATTGAGAAAAGTCAGAATTATGAGATATAAACTGACAATATTGAGAAAAGTCAGAATTATGAGATATAAATTGACAATATTGAGAAAAGTCAGAATTATGAGATATAAACTCACAATATTGAGAAAAGTCAGAATTATGAGATATAAATTGACAATATTGAGAAAAGTCAGAATTATGAGATATAAACTCACAATATTGAGAAAAGTCAGAATTATGAGATATAAACTCACAATATTGAGAAAAGTCAGAATTATGAGATATAAACTCACAATATTGAGAAAAGTCAGAATTATGAGATATAAACTCACAATATTGAGAAAAGTCAGAATTATGATATACAAATTGAAAATATTGAGAAAAGTCAGAATTATTAGATATAAACTGACAATATTGAGAAAAGTCAGAATTATGAGATATAAACTGACAATATTGAGAAAAGTCAGAATTATGAGATATAAATTGACAATATTGAGAAAAGTCAGAATTATGAGATATAAACTCACAATATTGAGAAAAGTCAGAATTATGAGATATAAACTCACAATATTGAGAAAAGTCAGAATTATGAGATATAAACTCACAATATTGAGAAAAGTCAGAATTATGAGATATAAACTCACAATATTGAGAAAAGTCAGAATTATGATATACAAATTGAAAATATTGAGAAAAGTCAGAATTATGAGATATAAACTGACAATATTGAGAAAAGTCAGAATTATGAGATATAAACTGACAATATTGAGAAAAGTCAGAATTATGAGATATAAACTCACAATATTGAGAAAAGTCAGAATTATGAGATATAAACTCACAATATTGAGAAAAGTCAGAATTATGAGATATAAACTGACAATATTGAGAAAAGTCAGAATTATGAGATATAAACTCACAATATTGAGAAAAGTCAGAATTATTAGATATAAACTCACAATATTGAGAAAAGTCAGAATTATGAGATATAAACTCACAATATTGAGAAAAGTCAGAATTATGAGATATAAACTCACAATATTGAGAAAAGTCAGAATTATGAGATATAAACTGACAATATTGAGAAAAGTCAGAATTATGAGATATAAAACTGACAATATTGAGAAAAGTCAGAATTATGAGATATAAACTCACAATATTGAGAAAAGTCAGAATTATGAGATATAAACTCGCAATATTGAGAAAAGTCAGAATTATGAGATATAAACTGACAATATTGAGAAAAGTCAGAATTATGAGATATAAACTCACAATATTGAGAAAAGTCAGAATTATTAGATATAAACTCACAATATTGAGAAAAGTCAGAATTATTAGATATAAACTGACAATATTGAGAAAAAAGTCAGAATTATGAGATATAAACTGACAATATTGAGAAAAGTCACAATTATGAGATATAAATTGACAATATTGAGAAAAGTCAGAATTATGAGATATAAACTCACAATATTGAGAAAAGTCAGAATTATGAGATATAAATTGACAATATTGAGAAAAGTCAGAATTATGAGATATAAACTCACAATATTGAGAAAAGTCAGAATTATGAGATATAAACTCACAATATTGAGAAAAGTCAGAATTATGAGATATAAACTCACAATATTGAGAAAAGTCAGAATTATGAGATATAAACTCACAATATTGAGAAAAGTCAGAATTATGAGATATAAACTCACAATATTGAGAAAAGTCAGAATTATGAGATATAAACTCACAATATTGAGAAAAGTCAGAATTATTAGATATAAACTCACAATATTGAGAAAAGTCAGAATTATGAGATATAAACTCGCAATATTGAGAAAAGTCAGAATTATGAGATATAAACTCACAATATTGAGAAAAGTCAGAATTATGAGATATAAACTCACAATATTGAGAAAAGTCAGAATTATGAGATATAAACTCGCAATATTGAGAAAAGTCAGAATTATGAGATATAAACTCACAATATTGAGAAAAAGTCAGAATTATGAGATATAAACTGACAATATTGAGAAAAGTCAGAATTATGAGATATAAACTGACAATATTGAAAAAAGTCAGAATTATGAGATATAAACTGACAATATTGAGAAAAGTCAGAATTATGAGATATAAACTGACAATATTGAAAAAAGTCAGAATTATGAGATATAAACTGACAATATTGAGAAAAGTCAGAATTATGAGATATAAACTGACAATATTGAAAAAAGTCAGAATTATGAGAAATAAACTGACAATATTGAGAAAAGTCAGAATTATGAGATATAAACTCACAATATTGAGAAAAGTCAGAATTATGAGATATAAACTCACAATATTGAGAAAAGTCAGAATTATGAGATATAAACTGACAATATTGAGAAAAGTCAGAATTATGAGACATAAACTCACAATATTGAGAAAAGTCAGAATTATGAGATATAAACTGACAATATTGAGAAAAGTCAGAATTATGAGATATAAACTCACAATATTGAGAAAAGTCAGAATTATGAGATATAAACTCACAATATTGAAAAAAGTCAGAATTATTAGATATAAACTGACAATATTGAGAAAAGTCAGAATTATGAGATATAAACTGACAATATTGAAAAAAGTCAGAATTATTAGATATAAACTGACAATATTGAGAAAAGTCAGAATTATGAGATATAAACTGACAATATTGAGAAAAGTCAGAATTATGAGATATAAACTGACAATATTGAGAAAAGTCAGAATTATGAGATATAAACTGACAATATTGAGAAAAAGTCAGAATTATTAGATATAAACTCACAATATTGAGAAAAGACAGAATTATGAGATATAAACTCACAATATTGAGAAAAGTCAGAATTATGAGATATAAACTGACAATATTGAGAAAAGTCAGAATTATGAGATATAAACTCACAATATTGAGAAAAGTCAGAATTATGAGATATAAACTGACAATATTGAGAAAAGTCAGAATTATGAGATATAAACTGACAATATTGAGAAAAAGTCAGAATTATGAGATATAAACTCACAATATTGAGAAAAGTCAGAATTATGAGATATAAACTCACAATATTGAGAAAAGTCAGAATTATGAGATATAAACTCACAATATTGAGAAAAGTCAGAATTATTAGATATAAACTCACAATATTGAGAAAAGTCAGAATTATGAGATATAAACTCACAATATTGAGAAAAGTCAGAATTATGAGATATAAACTCGCAATATTGAGAAAAGTCAGAATTATGAGATATAAACTCACAATATTGAGAAAAGTCAGAATTATGAGATATAAACTGACAATATTGAGAAAAAGTCAGAATTATTAGATATAAACTCACAATATTGAGAAAAGACAGAATTATGAGATATAAACTCGCAATATTGAGAAAAGTCAGAATTATGAGATATAAACTCACAATATTGAGAAAAGTCAGAATTATGAGATATAAACTCACAATATTGAGAAAAGTCAGAATTATGAGATATAAAACTGACAATATTGAGAAAAGTCAGAATTATGAGATATAAACTCACAATATTGAGAAAAGTCAGAATTATGAGATATAAACTGACAATATTGAAAAAAGTCAGAATTATGAGATATAAACTCACAATATTGAGAAAAGTCAGAATTATGAGACATAAACTCACAATATTGAGAAAAGTCAGAATTATGAGATATAAACTCACAATATTGAGAAAAGTCAGAATTATGAGACATAAACTCACAATATTGAGAAAAGTCAGAATTATGAGATATAAACTCACAATATTGAGAAAAGTCAGAATTATGAGATATAAACTCACAATATTGAGAAAAGTCAGAATTATGAGATATAAACTGACAATATTGAGAAAAGTCAGAATTATGAGATATAAACTGACAATATTGAAAAAAGTCAGAATTATGAGATATAAACTCACAATATTGAGAAAAGTCAGAATTATGAGACATAAACTCACAATATTGAGAAAAGTCAGAATTATGAGATATAAACTCACAATATTGAGAAAAGTCAGAATTATGAGATATAAACTCACAATATTGAGAAAAGTCAGAATTATGAGATATAAACTCACAATATTGAAAAAAGTCAGAATTATTAGATATAAACTGACAATATTGAGAAAAGTCAGAATTATG
>CM074280.1:34978397-34990897 GCA_037194245.1 Opsariichthys bidens | reverse complement strand
TCCAGTGAAGTTTCAGCTCAGATCATTTATTATCGCTTGTTAAATTCGGGCGTGAGCAAAAACACGCCGTTTTTGTGCGCGTCCCTTTAAATGCAAATGAGCTGCTGCTCCAGAAGAGGGCGGAGCTTCAACGGCTCGACAACAACAAAGCTGGAGAATCTCCCGCAGACAAAATGAGGAAAGTGTTCGAACGGATGGAGAGACTCAGGATGTTTCACAAATATGTCTCTCGGACAGAAACGCTCTTTAGCGGATCGATCTTGTCAGGATCAACTAGCAGACAAAATAATTATTATTAACTTCCGTCGTGGCGTTAGAACTGGTACACCGCTGTCACGACAACAAAACGGCGGCGGCGTGGGTGTCACATGATCCTTCAGAAATCGTTCTAATTTTCTGCTCATTTATTAGTGATGCTTGATTATTATTATGATGATGATGATGATGATGATTATGATTATTATTATAATGATTATTATTATTATGTTATGTAGAATGTGTCACTTTATTGTTTCCATGTCACATGACACTCCGCAGCCTCAATATGACTGATGATCTGCTTTTATTTCATTTTTCCTTTTTTATTCATAATATTCACAAATTTGCCAATTATACATAATATATTCCGATTGTAAAATTTGCTGTTTAAACACCTTTGAATGTGGCAGTTGATCATGTGATGCGCTGACGGTGTGATCGTACTGGTGCTCAGACTCAAAACAGACAGTGTCATTAAATATAAAATATAATAAAATCATTCTGACTGTAAAAGAATCCACAGCACAACTATAACGACAACATCACGGAGAAATGATGACGGCCATTTTATGTTCTTTCAAGGATGATTTTTCCCAGCCATACGGAGTATTTTAGGACTTCCATCATACAACGAAAAGGCGTCATGCTTCAGACTGAAAGGCTTCAGGTCTCAAGAAAAACGACGTCAGAGTCAGGTCTCGTACAATTAGGCATCGGACGGAAAAAAGCCTCAGAATAAAAGGCATCAGACGAAAACGCATCGAATGAAACGTTTTTTCTGGTTATGTACTTCCCTTAGTAATGTTCTTTGTTATATTATCAGTGTAACACAGTTCGTTAGTACGGGAAGAAGGACATTCAACATACTTTAATAATAAAATAAACAAACAAACAATAAAACGAAAGTAAAAGACAACAAACAAACAAAATAAAAGTCCAGGCCTGGTCCTCTCTCGTCCTTCACTGTCGTCGCTCCTCTTTTATGCTTCTGGAGCTCCTCCGTGAGAGACACGAGACCGGTGTAGCGCGCAGGCGACGCTCATCATCGCTCGCGTCACCGGCCTCGCGCCGTTCCCTCACGGCTCTCGCCCGCCCTGCTCGTCACAATCAGAGAGAGCGAGAGAGGTCAAAGGTGAGCTATGGGCTACCTTACATTTGATTCTTACAGCTTTAATTAAATATTACACCGGTTACGTTCTATACAGAAAAGAACACGTCTGCACAAAAACAGCAATTAACTGACTAAAATGTAACCGAGTCTCTGACAGTAGGTGGCGCTGGAGAGCAGAAATAAAGTCGTTTCCTTGGTAACCTCTGTACACAGAGCAGCTGTGCTTAAAAGCGCGAGAGATTTTTGACTTCCCGTATGAAACGTATGGTACTAATAAAACAAAAAACATGCTTTTATTGTAACCACAAATTAACCGTGGTTTTGCGACACTATAGTTTATGGTATTTGTAGTAAAACTGTTGTTATATAAATAGTATCTACACGACAAAAAAATCGTAGTTACCACACTTTTACTATAATAAAACCATGGTTAATTTCCATGTGTTCACTATAGTTTGCAATATAAACTAGATGCCATGTGTTATTTAGCTAACTTTTTATACAAGCTAATTAAAGTAGCGAATAATACAAATTCACGAGTGGGATGTGTTTTATATAATTTAGGCTGCGTTCACACTTGCAGTTCGGTTCGGTTGGTCCGGACCAAAAAACAAAAACAGAACACATAGTCCTGGTCCTCTCAGCGTTCATTTTTAACAGCGAACCTGAAGTGACCGAACCAAAGGCGTAGGGATACGGTCACGACCTGATCGGTCGCTTTTATGACGTATATTTGGCGACGGACTCGCTTACCGAACATTCAGAACAACGCTGTGTTCTGGATTAAACGCCGTCATTTCATGCTTCATTTTGACCAGCTGAGAATCACCAAGAGCTCATCAAATGTTCAAAACATTCAGAACAGCAGCAGGATTTCCAGAAACTTCACCTCCTCGTCGCTCCAACGTTTGCCCTCGACTCATTTTGGAGACGCAGATCTTCCCGCGTCGTCAAATCAGTGACTCGTAGCGTCGCATCTCGTGACATCACATCCTGTTTTTGGTTGGTTTACGTGTCTTTGGTCGTGTCGCGTTCATATATCAGTCGAACCGCACCAGAGTTCGTTTGGAAGCAGACCGAGACCCGTCTTTTTAGCGGTCTCGGGTTCTGATGGCAGCGTTCACACATGAACCGCACTCACTGAGCGATCGCACCAGGGTTCGTTTTAATCCAGCCGAACGTGACGAGTGTGAGCGCAGCATTAGTTTAGCATTAAACGGTTAGTGTGCTTGTGACGTCACACTGAGGCGGAGTCCGTTTCCTCTCATGCTTTTATGACTGAAGCCTTTCCGTTTGAAGCCTGAATCTTTTCTCAGTATGACTGAGGTCTGAGGTCGTCCTGAAACATACACCGTACAGCCAATCAGAATCCTGCTTTAAAGAGCTGGAGCATTTCAAGAGACAGAGTGTAAACAGAACCATGTGTGTACGCTAATACAGCTATCATTGTTGAAGTGATCTGATGTGTGTGTGTGTGTGTGCAGGACCCAGCAGCACCTGTACGGAGGACTCGTGTCATCATCAGGGGGTGTGTCTGCAGCAGTGGGAGGGCTTCTCGTGCGACTGCACCATGACGTCCTACGGGGGCTCGTACTGCAGCGATCGTGAGTACACGCGCCCGTCCTCGCGACACCTGTGCCGCGTTTCTCTGCTGTGGTGTGTGTGAGCGTTCGACCCTTCAGTGGATGCGTTTCCTCTCTGAGCCGCTCTGAGGACTCGCCGCCTTCATCATCTGTTACTGCGTGTAATTTGATGTTAATTTCATCTCGTCTCTTAATTGGCTGATTCATTGTGGTGATTAATTGGTTTATCAGGCTCTCCCTGTTGGTTTCTCTGGATTAATTGGTCTTAAAGTGAAATCATTAGCATATGACTGTGAGCGACTTCATCTGCGCTCTTCCTGTTTCCTGTAGACTCTGCCTGTTGTCAGTGTGGACCAGTTTCCTGTTCTATTCTAGAGGGTTGTGAAATAAAGTGCTGAAGGTGAACCAGACAGAAACCAAAGCCCAACATTAGAAACAAGCGTGTTGTTTGGGGATTACCCTGCGCTCTGCTCGTTCCCCAACAATCACAATGACAAAAAAACATACAAGCAGGCACAAATAATCAACGTTTAATATCAGCACTTTTCACACATCACAAAGAATACATTTCTGAATTTGCAATTTATAAAAAAAACCTTTTTAACCTCTATTTTTAAAAAGTGCCCCTCCCCCTCCTGTGGGACATTCACCATTATAACAATAATATGTTAATCTAAAGAAATAGAGAACTTTCAGACTGATCAATAGTTGAATGGCGAGAGATTCTTCATTTGTGATGTGGTGCCAAACTATAACACTCGCTCTGATTCTTGATTTTGGGATTGAATTCAAAACAATATTAACATCACTGCACAAACTACTAATGAAAATAATACCTCCTTCATTGGATGTTATGAAAGTTATGGAAATATGTGGTTCAGATATATATGGAAATCGAAGTATGTACGTGTGAGTGTGTGTGTGAGAGTGTGTGTGTGTGTGTGCACTTGTGAACTATTCCAGCCGTCGTAACAGTCAGTCTCTCTCTCTCTGATGGGGATTCTGTCTGGTTCTGTCTCTCTGCATGTAGAACTCTCATGCTTTCGCGTGTGTGTGGATGAAGTTGTTTTCGTGTGACATGGCCGCCGGACGCCGCTCACACTTCCTGTTCATACAGACTCGTTCTATCGGTTGTTTCTCTCCTGCAAATGCTCTCGTTCAGCTTCAGTTTGACAAACAGCCTTCATGAGCTGCAGGGGATCAAGGTGAAACACGTCACCTGATGGACAGCTCACACACACACACACACACACACAGGGGTTTCTTTCTTTAATGGGTCAGTTTGGCTGTGAATACAGAATTCAGGGCTGAAAGATGTGTTTGTTTTCATCTGCAGCAGCAACAGTTTGCATCACACACACACACACACACACACATAATTTACATATAAATGAGGTCATACTGTATAGGCTTCTATGAAACACTGCCTGCTGTTTTTATGTAAACCAGTATGCAGTATGTAGAGTTGATGGTTCAAACAGTAGCGCACTTTATTGTTGTCATCGTTGTGTGTTTAATTCAGTTCCCCGGGTATTGTGTGTGTGTGTGTGTGTGTTCATTACTCACGACTCCTAATGTGTGTGCGCTAACTGGAATGTAGAGGACAAGTGTATGAGTGTGGGTTACACTTTCAGTTATTTCACATTTATAATTTAAAATGTAAAAGTGTTGCTGAACTGATCAGATGAGTTGAGACACGTTCGTGTCATGGCTGATGTCACTTCCTGTACATCATCTCACAGGAAGCAGAAGGTTCGGTCGAGGCCAGTGACCCGTCTCTGAACCCGTCCAGTAATTAGCCGACTGATGGTTTCCTAACAGCAGCATGTGGGAGAGAGCTATTAATGTCCGGAGTGATCATCATCATCCTCATCATCATCAAGAGAAGCCTTGGA
Organism: Opsariichthys bidens; assembly: GCA_037194245.1. Lineage (NCBI taxonomy): Eukaryota > Metazoa > Chordata > Actinopteri > Cypriniformes > Xenocyprididae > Opsariichthys > Opsariichthys bidens. The sequence continues at coordinate 34,986,050 of CM074280.1, read as the reverse complement.
TAAGCCCCGCCCCCTCGAGTCCAGAGATGGATCGCGCTCGTCTCTGTACATGTGCGATGACGGTCGAAATGTGTGTTAAAAACAGCCAACGTGTGACCGTGAGTTCTGTAAATGATATTAGTCCGAGCGATCAGCGTCTGAGTCACGCAGCGCTCGTCCTTGAAGCGATCAAGTGAATGACGGCCGCTGACGAACCCTGACAGAGCTGAATATTTATTCTGAGAGCTGGATTGTGTCGCCAGCTGACTCATCACAACTAATGAAATCATTATTGACGTCTGGACACAACAATCTGTTAAAAGTTTCCACTTCCTTTCTCACACTAAAACTGAAAGACATCCAATATGACCACATTAGAGTCTAAACACACACAATTTCCATCACCTGTCCGTCACAGCTGAGCTGCCGTGCCATTGGTCCGTGCGTGAGGCGGCACAACGCAGGGAAGGTGTGGTTTGGTGTTTTTGAGCGTCAGGCTGAAGGTCCCTCTTTCTAGAGTTTTTCTGCTTTGACTTCTCATTAATAATGAGCGCAGAGAGCTGGTGCTCTGAATCTCAGATGAGGATGAGGAGTCCTCGACTCAATGAAGGAGTTTAATTCATGAGGCGCGCGGCTCCAGGTCGACCTTTGGCTGAACCTCGTGCGGGACCTCTCATTATCTCCACGGAGAGCGAGAGCTCATCGGCTCTGACGCCAAGCGGCGTAAGATTCGTCACACTCACCTCACTGATCATGTGTTCATAATCTCATCGAACCTCAGTCTCTTCATTTCTCAGATTCAGTCGGTGTGGGTTAGGAGCGCTCGATGAGCCGCGGTCGCCCCGCTCAGAGGCCGCGAGAGCAGATCTGGCAACCCTCGGCGCGTCTGCCCTTCACGTCAACCCCGGTAATTACAGCCGTGGCTGATGAGGCGTGCTTTATTCCTCTGCTGCTAACAGAGGGAAAAACACATCCCAGAGAAACACGTCTGCTCCTGCGCACAGCTCAATCACGCTCTCATTTCCCAGCTTTAAGACCAGATGAGACCAGCTCCGGTGCTCGCCAGAGGTACGTGGTCACTAGCGGGTTGTAATGAGCTCTACAGCTCCTGGAGGACCGCTGTCCCCAGCCCCAATTAGACACACTGAACCAAGCCTTGCTAGGGATACTACAAACGTCCAGACAGGTTGGAGTATGTCGGTGTAACGGGGTTAATTGGAAGGCGGGAACCGGCGAACGTTCAACATAGTTTAATAATAAAATAAACCATAAAACGAAAGTAAAATGGCGGCGGTTCCTCACGGCAACTGCCGCCCACACAAACAAACTAAAACACAACATAAAGTCCAGACCTGGTCCTCTCGTCGCTCCTCTTTTATGCTTCCGGAGCTCCTCCGTGAGAGACACGAGACCGGTGTAGCGCGCAGGTGACGCGAGTGATAATGAGCATCCTCGCCCGCCCTGATCGTCACAGTCGGTAGCGAGACCAAGGTCATGGGTTCGATTCCCAGGAAAAGCAGAGACTGATCAAACTTGTGGCTTAAATCCAATGCAGGTTCCTTCAAATAAGAGCGTCTGCCGAACGCCTTGATGTAGATAGAAAAGAAAACGATCTTGGTTAGTGTGATGACTAGCTTCAATCTCCTATAATCCACCAGGTTTAATTCTGCACGAATTGAAATACATGGTTAATCTAGTTTCACACCATATTAACTCCGATTGTATTTGTGCACAGGTGTGTTTAGACCCGTTCAGACAGCTCTTAACATCACCAATGTCAAATGTCATTTTATATATGGTCAGATTTGTGTGAGTTGGGATGTCTTGAGAATAAAACCTCAAACCACAGTGCAACCACATTTTTGGTAGCTGTCGCTGAAACATTTTTCCAATAAATATTCTGATTTTACCTTGAGGTTTGACGTATTAGATAGCTTCACTATTTCATTTCTAATTGGAAAGCAAAACGATGCAAAATCAATCGGTAGTTACTGAAAGTTACTAGAATAACGAGACACAAACCTCTAAATTCAGTCGCGTTTGCTCCCATTTATTATTGGTCACAGTTCATACACATACAAACCTTTAGCCCAAAGCATGCACATCTGTAGAGATGTTTCATTAGATGGACCGTACGCAGGGTTTCATAAGGACAGAGGTCAGAAAATGTAGTTCGGTAGGGGCATTTTAAGACAATTGGATATCTAACAATATCTTTAAAACCATGTCACAACCAATAGGCCTTCAGTTTTGAAGCACTTTTATTTGCATTTTTGGTAATTTCATGACTTGATTTACAACAGAGCAACGACGGTTCGTGCTTGAAGGTTCTTTTGCGTTTAATATACATGTATAATGACATGTTCATACCCTGACCTCATGTCACATGACTGCTGGTCACTGTTGTTCAGCTGAAGCGCCCCTACATCTTCTGCACTCGGTGGACTTTAGAAAGTTAGAATGTGTGTCTTATAAGTGTCAAGTTTGTTGTGGTCATAAAGAGACATCTCTGCGTCTATACAAATGCAATTCTAGTCAAGAAAAAAGAGTCAGAAACAGCCGTCGGCCAGTAGTGGAAGAGCACAAAAGTGGACACATATCTGGATTGCATGTATTCCCCCAAAGAGAACTGAGGTTTTATTTTCCTTTTTTCACTCTTTAGTCTGTCGAGGAAAATGCAGGATTATTGTTGCTATAGCTCCAAGATTGTGAATCCCTTCTAGCAGGAGCGATGCCATCGTCTCTCTTTCTTTGAAAGCATGTAGGAAGCTGAAGCTGTGCTTCTATTGGCCAGCGTCACACATGTGACGGAACATGTGAGGCACGACTGAAAAAAAGCAAACAAGCTGAAGCGATCGAATCTTGCGTCCCGACATCCATTGTCGTTTACGAATCCCCGCGACACCCTACACTGTAAAAACCGTAACTTAAATTCAACTCCAAAAAATTAAGGCAACATTTTCCAACTAGTTTAGTGAACTTCTTGGTATTTTGAGTTGGTAAAAATCAGTATGATGTATTTTACAAGTAGAGTCTACAAGATAAAGCAAAACATTGTGTCGAGGAGTAGCATGCTTAGTTCAAATAAGTAACATTTAAAATAAAAAATTTAATTCATTAATTTACTCTCATTCATTTAGACAAATTATTTATTCAATCCACTTGAAATAATTAGTTGGCATTGCCATAACTTTAATAAATAAGGAAAGAGAGGTATTGGTTTCCAGCGCTCTATAACGGCGTCCGTGTACAAACGATTCATGTTAATGTGACACAACAATGAAACATTTTAACATTAAGAATGACAGAAACTTCTGAGCATCTTTAAGTGCAGCACCTTCAGTTCAATCACGCTGAATAAAGCCCTCGAAAACTCCACAGAAACCCGAAACCGGTCCGGTTCAGGCGACGACGACCGCTAACGCTCACGCCGTCATGTGGACGCCGGGCGGGTCGTGACCTTTCGCTTCGGATATAAACACTTCAATAGAGTTCCGTAGGAGCCATTTATAGTGAAGTTCAGTAAAATCATTTTTTGGTACGTAATAATAAGTTACAAAAACATTCTCACTTTTTACTTGTGTAAAACTTAAATGAATACAAAAAGAAAAGGGAATCAATTTATCGGAAGAAATATACTTTTTAAAATAAATTCCTACAGACGACACCCTGGAAGCGCTTTTTACAGTGTGCGTCAAAACCGGGCATGAGAAATCCACGAGCTCCAGAGTATGACTCCTTCATGACAGCAATATAATCCACACCAACCCTAGAAGAACCCGTCTGACCAGCTACTTACATTTTTTCTTGTAAGAAAACCGAATCTGACGACATACTTGTACGAATACTCTTACAGCCGCTCACGGTCGTTTTCCAGCTGGATTTGTTCATTGTGGCGTTTTTCTCACAGAAAAAACAGAAAACACCTTTGAATAACATGAAATCGTTCGCCGGAACCACATTCCCCCAGTTTCACAACCCAACTCCGCCGGTCAGCTCCGTCGGATCAAAGCGGCGTTTTCCCCACCGCAGCTTTTAAATAACGTGTCCGTGAGTGCTCGGGCCTCAGAAACACATTAGTGTGAACGCAGGAGCTTGACTTGAGTCTGTAACTTTCACTGGATCTTCTGTCCCGCCGCTCCATTAAGGGTCAGGAGTTTCCTCTCAAGAGCCGCTGACAGGAAGCTTGAGCAGGAACAGTGATCGATGGCAATCTCCCAAATGGATTTCAGGCTGTGGAGGGGCTGCGCACTATGGATTTTTACACACACGCACGGACACACACTCACTCTTGGCACTGTAACGGCATCAGGCTGCTGAAATCAATCCGTAGCTGTCATCTGCGCATTGATCCGAGGCCTGTTTCCATCTCGCCGTGGAGCTGGTCTGGGCTAATGGACGCCGTCGAATCCAGTCTTAATCTGCTCAGAGACTCTAAGATCGGCGCTAATCTCTCGTTCGCCTTCAGCCGTTTAGATATTAAAGTCATAATTGGTTCCAGCGGGCCGTGAACGAGTTCATGAGAGCGCGGCTGCGATGGTCTGCAGTCACAGTCGGGAAGGCTTCAGACGTCAGATCCGTGACGAGCGGACGAACCTTGTTTTAACTTGATCTTCAGGAGCACACGCTGCAGACGGCTGTGGGAGGACGTTTGTTAATGATGCGCTCACACTAATGCCTGTTTACTAGAGTATTTGAAGTAAATGTGTTGCCTGCAGCCCGTATGCTGCTGAAAACAACCTGCGCCGCTGGAGTGAGCGTCTGTGATTCTAGAGAGGAGAGGAAAGGAGAGACATTCATCACACAATCCTGTTCTCTCTGTTCTCACGGCATTGAGAAGGTCAGCTCAGATTCACACACACACACACACTCACACACACTCACACACACACACACTCACACACACACACAGTCACACACACACTCACACACACTCACACACACACACAGTCACACACATACACACTCACTCACACACACAAGTCAAGTCAAGTCATCTTTATTTATATAGCGCTTTTTACAATGCAAATTGTGGCAAAGCAGCTTTACATTAATAAGAAAATGGTGTCATTGTGCAGCTTATTCTATATATTATTGATTCATTCCGTTGCAAATATCAGTAGTTATTAGTCTAGTTAATTTAGGTATATCAGCACTGCAGAAAACAGTGACGTAATCGTCCGGCTCAGCTCAGTTCACATACAACGACACCAATGCAGGCGTATCAAAAACACTGCTGAATATCAAGCAAGTGTCCCCAACTTAAGCAAGCCAAAGGAACCAAAACTCCAACAAATGGAGAAAAAAACCTCGGGAGAAACCAGGCTTAGTCGGGGGGCCAGTTCTCCTCTGGCCAACAGTGAACACTTGTCCGATACTCAGGCAGAGTTACGGGTCATTAAACCGATTTGGAATCGCAACAGTCAAAATATTTAATCTAGTTCATCTTGTTTAAGATCTTTTGATCACGCCGGTATGGGACGGTTTGTTGGGATATGTGCCACTGGCTGATGAGTCGGTAAGGTCTTAACAAAGGATGAGCTCGTTCACACAGTCTCCGCTGACACCACAGGCCACATCGCTGCCGCACACAGGCACAGGTTCCCGTCCGACCCGGACACGGCCCAGATCCAGCCAATCACGTTAATTGGTAAACCTCGGGATAAGCAGAGAGACAAAAAATTAGCGTAGACGCCATTCTTCTTCCGATGTAACGAGTACATCTGGTGTTATAGGAAGTGTTCCCGGTTCCGGCTGACCTGATCTATGCAGCCTAACAATCCTTTAACGGATATGAAGACAAAAGTTTATAGTGCGTCATGTGTATGCCAGGTTAAATAGATGCGTTTTTAGTCTAGATTTAAACTGACAGAGTGTGTCTGCTTCCCGAACAATGCTAGGAAGATTGTTCCAGAGTTTAGGTGCCAAATAGGAAAAGGATCTACCGCCTGCGGTTGATTTTGATATTCTAGGGATTAACAACTGGCCAGAATTCTGAGATCGTAATAGACGTGAAGGACTATAATGCATTAAGAGCTCACTCAGGTACTGGGGAGCGAAGCCATTTAGTGCTTTGTAAGTAATTAGCAAGATTTTAAAATCTATACGATGTTTAATAGGGAGCCAGTGCAGTTTTGACAGAACCGGGCTAATATGTTCATATTTCCTGGTTCTAGTAAGGACTCTAGCTGCTGCGTTTTGGACCAGCTGTAATTTGTTTATCACGCGAGCAGGGCAACCACCCAATAGAGCGTTACAGTAATCTAGTCTCGAGGTCATGAACGCATGAACTAGCTGTTCCGCATTCGTCATTGAGAGCATGTGTCGCAATTTAGATATATTTTTAAGATGGAAGAATGCGGTTTTACATATGCTAGAAATGTGGCTTTCAAATGAAAGATTGGTATCAAAGAGCACACCCAGGTTCCTCACTGACGAAGACGACTTAACAGAGCAGCCATCAAGTGTTAGACAGTATTCTAGTTTTTATGTGCTGAAGTTTTTGGTCCAATAATTAGAATCTCTGTTTTTTCTGAATTTAGTAGCAGGAAATTACTAGTCATCCAATTTTTTATATCAGCTACGCATTCTGTTAATTTTGAGAATTGGTAGGTTTCATCAGGGCGCGAGGAAATATAGAGCTAGTATCATCAGCGTAACAGTGAAAGCTAATGCCATGCTTCCTAATGACATCTCCCAAGGGTAACATGTACAGAGTGAAAAGCAACGGTCCTAGAACTGAGCCTTGTGGTACTCCATATTTAACTTGTGATGGAAATGACATCTCTTCGTTTACTACTACAAACTGATAACGGTCAGATAAGTATGATTTGAACCATGCCAATGCAATTCCACTAATTCCAGCATAATTTTCTAGTCTATTCAAAAGAATATTGTGGTCGATTGTGTCAAAAGCAGCACTGAGGTCTAGTAACACTAATAGAGAGATACAACCATGATCTAATGATAAGAGCAAATCATTTGTAACTCTAATGAGAGCAGTCTCAGTACTATGGTACGGTCTAAATCCTGACTGGAAATCCTCACAGATACCATTTCTTTCCAAGTAGGAACTAAGCTGAGATGATACTGCCTTTTCTAGTATTTTTGACAGAAAAGGTAGATTGGAAATCGGTCTGTAATTGACTAATTCACCAGGATCAAGTTGTGGTTTTTTAATAAGAGGTTTGATAGTAGCCTGCTTAAAATTTTTCAGTACGTAACCTAGTGATAAAGATGAATTAATGATCTTAAGAAGAGGATCTATGACCTCTGGAAGCATCTCTTTCAATAGCTTAGTCGTTATAGGGTCTAACATACATGTTGTAGATTTCGATGATTTAACAAGTTTAGACAATTCTTCCTTTCCTATAGCAGCGAATGAATGGAATTTTTCCTCAGGGATACAACAATCCACTGTCTGATGTGATACTGTAGTAGACAGTTGCATGGCTATAATTTTCTCTCTAATGTTGTCAATCTTGCAAGTAAAGAAGTTCATAAAGTCATTACTGCTGTGCTGTTTGGAAACATCAGAAGTTGAGGCTGTATTTCTTGTTAATTTAGCCACTGTATTAAATAAATACTTAGGGTTGTGTTTATTTTCTTCTAAAAGATTTGAAAAATAAGCAGATCTAGCGGTTTTTACAGCCTTTCTGTACTCCATCATTTTCT
>CM074280.1:34963397-34973397 GCA_037194245.1 Opsariichthys bidens | reverse complement strand
GACAACGAGCTTGTGATGTCACCAACCCCAACATTTACATAAACCCCGCCCCCGAGAACACTCATCAAAAGGGGCGGGGCCATGTTGTGCCGCTTTAGAGAAGAGGAAGAGTTGTTGTCGTCGAGTGTCGTTGACGCCGTCATTTTACGCCGGACCGCTTCACAAACGAAGGAGAAAAGACGAACGTGACGACACACGCTAGTGACGAGTTGATCAACATCCATTTATCCACGAACCGTTCAGAAACGTCTTCCTGAGTCTCTCCATCCGTTCGAACACTTTCCTCATTTTGTCTGCGGGAGATTCTCCAGCTTTGTTGTTGTTGAGCCGTTGAAGCTCCGCCCTCTTCTGGAGCAGCGGCTCATTTGCATTTAAAGGGACAAATTGAGAGTGAGTTTCATACCTGTTTTGGTTCAGTAAAGTTCTTGAATTGGATACTAGATAAAAGTCCGTTTGATACAAATCTTTACTAGCATCTCAACATCGTTGTGATTCACTCAGCAACATGTTAAGATCAGATTGCATTGGAATCAATTGTGTCTGGCGGGCTGAAAAAGACTAGAACCAGTCTAAAACCAGCAAACCGGACCGAGGCTTTAGGCTGGGTTCTTACTGGACCGGTCAGAGATGGAGGGAAGCTTTAATTGTTCATCTGCAGCTGATCTGGATTCATCAGTGGAGAACAGACAGACGCGGCGAACTGAGACCGGCTCTCCGAGATTCGCCTCTAATTGGACTGAAATCTGACGCTGGAAGATAAACGAGTCCAAGAGAGACGGGCAAACTCAAATGTCTTTTGTACGGGACGGTGAAATGTAATTTGCGTGCGCCGTTGCATTTTAATGCCGTTTTCTGAACATTTTGTTGGCGGGCCGTTTGTGCGCTTTTACACACGCATCAATCCCAGCGGCGGACAGCAACCAGAACACCAATTAGAGCAGTTTTCCTGCGAGCCGCTCTCGAGACGATACGAGACATGCCACAACACCTTCCCCTCTGACTCATCATCACCAGCACTGAGCAAACAGCCGCCGAATGAGTTGCTGATGGATGCGTTAATAAATCACATCCAATCAGCCCGGGAGTGCGTAAATAACCAGAGAACAGTGATGTTCTTCCTCCGTATCTCGGGGCCATGTGCCTTCTTTAATGTTGAGCATTAGTTCACGTCAGGACTAAAATGTCCTGATCGTTCACTCGCCTCCATGTCATCAAGATGTTCATGTCTTTCTTTCTTCAGTGGAAAAGAAATGAAGAAGAAATCATTCAGGATTGTTCTCCATATAGTGGACTTCAATGGGGTTCATCGGGTCCAAATGTCAGTTTCAGTGCAGCTTCAAAGATCTACATGATCCAGACGAGAATAAGAGTCTGATCTAGAGAAACCATCCACATTTTATACTAAAATAAACTTTTTAAGCACAAATGCTGGTCTTGCGCTGCTCCGATGCGCCACACATCACGTCATCACGCTGGAGAGGTCACGTGACGCAGGAGGAAGTATCGCGGGAAAACATCTCATTCTCTCCTCCAACCTCCTCCATCGTTGTTTTACCTTTTTTTTGTAAAGACCGTTTGACTCCGTCTTCTTTTTTTGAACACTGGATCGGTTCTTCCTCCTGCGTCACGTGACCTCTCCGGCGTGATGACGTGATGTGTGGCGCATCGGAGCAGCGCAAGACCAGCATTTGTGCTTCAAAAGTTTATTTTAGTTTAACATGTCGATGGTTTCTCTAGATCAGACTCTTATTCCTCGTCTGGATCATGAAGATCTTTGAAGCTGCACTGAAACTGACATTTGGACAGTCCACTGTACGAACAATGACATGAACGTCTTGGATGACATGGAGTGAATGATCAGGAGATTTGAATTCTGACGTGAACTCATGCTTTAATGTTATTATTTTAATGTTCATCCACAGCAGAAACTACATTGTGCTTTGCTGGTTTACTGTGAAACTCGGTAAAAAGTTCTCAGCATATCTTTTGAACATTTCCAGTGCATTTCAACTGTAATCGCACTAACAACCACGATCACTGTGATCATCAGTTGACATTGTCATGCGGTTTGACGTGTGGCTCAGAGCTCACCGCGGTCGCGACGCTGAATTCCTCCTCAGAATATGGTCTATAAAAGCACAGATCTTCTGCAGTCAGTCTTCACTAGTGATGGCTGATGTTGAGGCTGATCTCCTGTAGTAATGATGCTTGTGTGTTTGATGGCTGTGAAGCCCACTCGCTGTATTTATAGACCCTCGTTACGCTCTCACGATCGTCACACCACGTGATCCGGAGCGAGTGACGCATCTGTTCGTCTTCAATGAGAGAGGCTTTAAACATTCACACCATCAAAGATTATACAACAAAATCTCCAGCAATCAAATTAATAAAAGCCGAGTGCATATTCAGTTCATAACAAGAAGAAATTATTATGCAGATATACTTTTTACAGTTTTATTCATGTATTACTAACGTAAATCACCAAAAGCGTCACATTTAGCTCGTGCACCGCATGATTTTCCTCACCGAGGATGAATGTGTGCTGGAGATGAAGCGCGGCAGCAGAGATGTGTGCGCTGTATGGCATGTGTACGTCTGTTTACGATGTTTTGCGCTCGTCGTCCGGCGGGACGGAGTCTAATCATTCCTGCAGCTGCTTGTTTGAGGAGCGATGTGAAACAGACATTTGTTCAGGGTGTTGTTAGCGCTCGACTGTAATCAAAAGTTGGAGAGTTCCACACACCATCTGCCCGGTTTCTACCTCACAGCGTCACTAACGACACGTTAGCGCGGAGGTCTCCCTCCTCGCGCCGCTCCGATGAAGGACGAGATCAATAACACTGCAAACAAACGCAGATTTCAGTCCTGAAGTTTTGTTGGATCGTCTCAGTCCTAAGTCACTCGGCTTTTGGTGTGTGTTTGAATATGGCATATAGTGGACTTCAATGGGGTTCAACGGGTCCAAATGTCAGTTTCAGTGCAGCTTCAAAGATCTACATGATCCAGACGAGGAAGAAGAGTGTGATCTAGAGAAACCGTCGACATGTTAAACTAAAATAAACTTTTGAAGCACAAATGCTGGTCTTGCGCTGCTCCGATGCGCCACACATCACGTCATCACGCCGGAGAGGTCACGTGACGTAGGACCACGGTAGGGCGAAAAACACCAGCTCATTTTCAGAAACGCCGTCACGTCCTCCAGCGTTCGGATGCTGGTGTTCGAGAACACAATCCTGTGAGACGCTTCTGGAGGGAATTAAAGCAAATCATCGACTTTCCAAACCACCGAACCAACGTTTGAGATGCTGCGATGTGATTGGTCCTCTGGTTAGTGCAGCGATCCAATCACAGCCTCCGCTGAGGGTCACATGAACGATGAGTCTTTTTTTTATCAGATCAATTGAGTTTTCTCAGTGTTTCCATCCAGCACTTTTAATGTGAAATCCCAAAACCGCAAAACAAAACACTGAGGCGTCGGCGTTCTCTGGTGTCTCTGATGCCGTACATGTTTTGCAGGATGATTTTCGGGATAACTCGGCGTAGACGTGAAGTTTCTGCTGGAGTAATTCGTCTGACAGCTGTTTTGAGAAGTGTGATGTGATCTGGCAGCACATCAGTCCCGTGTTCGAGTTCATGCGGTGTACTTCAGCTTTTAGACAAGATTGCTGATTTTATTGTGGTGTAAATGAGTTCCCGTCGAGCGGGAATGGACACACGCGACAGATGAGTGGAAACGGTCGGTGCTGTATTAATAGATTTTACAGCAGCTTTTGATGTTATTGAGCGTCATATTCTTATGGCTAAACTAAAATGTTCCGTTTTTCCACTAACAGCGTTTTATGATGGATCTGTATTGCACAGGAGCTGTTGTTGTTGTTTCTATTCTCAGAAATGACTGTCCGTATGTTGTCGATAACGCTAATCTCGCTGCTCATTCATCAGCTGGACTTCAGGACAGGTCTGATATAGACACACAGATCACATAGTACAGCAGTGGAAATGTCAGTCGTGAGTTTCCTGAGCTTCAGATGCTGGAGAACTGAGCAGGTCGTGCGTCATTGTCCATTTCAGCTCAGTGTTTTTGATATGCATGGAGAATTACCATGGCTGTCAGCGAAGGATATATTTTCATAAGCGTGTTTTTTCTTTGTGGGTTTCAGGCATGATTGTAAAACTCTTCTATCATACTCACTAACACTTTTCATGAAAAAGACGTGGTTCTTATAAATGGACGGCACAGATGAGATGTGTTGGCGTAGTTTTGTAACTGCATTTATTTGTGGGATTGTTCTGTTTCGTACAGATTTGCGGAAGCTAATGGATCCAAATAAACCGCGAACAGGAGTACGGAAAGCAGAAGTCGGAAAGTTTCCTCTATTTGCATCGGAATATCTTTAGTTTTTTAGCAGAGAACACACACACGCCGCCGGTGTCCTGACGGCCGAGAGAGGCTGTGGTGCTGCAGGGACAGGATTCAACGCTCTTCTCTCTGTCCTCAGCAGTCATAATGATTTCCAGTGTCCGGCAGAAGTGAGAAATCAATTTTTCTCTCTCCCCAGCTCTTCTTCGGTGTCTATGGGATTATTTTGGGCTGAATTGAGCGCGGTCACCGCGGCCTCGCGCTTCTGGTTTCTTAATAACGGCCCGTTCTCTGTCGGTTCCAGCGTTCTGTGTCTGATCAGAAAGCGGAGGCGTCTCTGAATACTTATTAGCGCCACACAGACTGCCATGAGCCGGTTGGGTTTGGATTAAATCCATCGTTGCGTGACTGCGCTGAGGGAAACCTCTGCTTCTTGTTATTAATATGTTGGAGAGGACGATTGTGGAAAAGGACAGCCGCGCTCTTCTCCGAGAACGAGAGAAGAACAAACGGACACGCGTGTCAAATGACTTCAGTTCAGCTAAGGTCATAAAAAGTCTCAACCCGTTAACCGTCGAGCTCTTTTGGGGCATAGATGGGAAAATGAACGGTTGTAATTGGTGAACAGGGTTTGTCTGTTCCTCGGAAAATGTAACATTTTGAAATGTGACATTTTTCAGCTTCATGGGAATGGGATGACACGTGGTGTTCGTCGCATTAGCTACGGGAACACATGCAAAAATCATGGACAGGATTGAGATATGTTGAAAAAAAGTCACGCAATATGGTAAAATTGAGCCGAAAGACTCGAATAAGATGTTGAAATCTAACCCAGATTTTATTATTAAGCCGTGATGAAACGCACCTGTTGATTTCTGTTACATTTTTACTGGATTGTGATGTTAAGTGTTACAGAGTGTCCTCCGCTGTGTTTGACTGTAAGTTAAATTACTGCAAAAACACCTCAAATCATTTCAAATAATAAATCATTTAAGTTTGACAGAAAGTAGTCTTTGAGAAAGTCTTAAGGATAAATCCAAATCCACAACTTAATAAAAATAAGTATTTATGTCTAAAACCGCTGCAGAATTATAAACCACTTGAACGGTTACACGCCAATTACATACGCTCTTCTTTTTTTAGTCCCGCCAGATGACGCTAATAAAATCGGATTTTATATGCCTTGTCTCTGTTTTAACATGGAATTCTGCTTGAATTGAAAAATAATTCATAAATCTATTGTGAAAAAAAATAGATGCATAGTATCATAAAATCAGCTCAAAATTCTAAATAATAATCAAAAAATATTATTGAACAAAAATACATTACATTGGTTTTCCTGGAAAAAAAATAGTGCTCACTTTTCACTGATCGCTGCTGAAAACGCGTACTGTAAAATCAACGTAATGAACTAAACACTGTATTTTATACAAAATATGTATTGTAGAAACTAATTTGCACTCTAAAATTGCTATAAAATGAAAACTGTAGGTCTAAACAAGTTGATATCACAAAAATTGAGCAATAAAAGAGTCAAATGTCCCGAGAAAAACACGAATCACGATACGCAGTCCTAATGTTAGTTATCGAAGCCCAAAGAGCGATGATTGAATTAAATAAATCTGCATGTATTTAACACAGTGAATATATATTTCACAAATAAAGGGTTTATTGCTTTTCTTTCAACACATTATTGTTAAATAATCCAGTATCAGTTCAGCTCTAAATCATGTGTGTCGATCCACTCGAACATAAACTGATTTCAGTACAGTATAAAATAAAACATGTCTGGAGGGATTGTTTGCTTGTTTAGTTTAGTAAAATAATCTGTGTTCTGCATAGACAAACATTTTTATTTGTGCAGCGCTTGGATTTGATTAAAGCGCTGCAGAAATCGGTGTTGAGATCTGAAACTCTTTCATCATGATTTCACAGACTTTAGCAGGTTGAGCCGTTTGTGTGAGATTGTGTCTCTTCTCGTCGTTCATATTCACCGGCGCTAATGACTACATCTGCGCAGACGCGTCAGTCAGCGCCGCGCTAATCGCCTCATCCGTCTTACTTTAGACCGGCGGGACAAACAGATCGGAGCGTCCAGCGCATCCATTTCCAGCTGTGTTTGGCCTCTGCACTTCTGAAGTCTGTTTCCTTCTCCGACGGCTTCAGAAAACACGCAAATCTGCGTCTCGTACCTTCCGTCACCTTCAGCGGAACTGTCTGGAGATCTGCGAGTGGACTCAGAAGACCGTGAGAGGATCTGCGTTCATCTGGAGGTCAGCTGTGACGCTCACGTTTACATTCAGACACTTTTAGGCATTAAAGCAGCGTCTGACGGAGAACCTGGACGTAGAAGAGATTGTTGAATAAAGTTATTTTTGTTTCTGCGCAAAATCTTCATTAGTGTTCTGAAGATGAACGAAGGTCTGAAAACGACAAGAGCGAGAGGAATTAATGACCTTTAAGCTTTTCATTTATATGCACTTTGCATTCAGATATTTTACCGTGAAAAATGTTACCAGTGAATCATTGAGTTTTGAATCGTTCACATTTGAATGCATGAAAAATGTTTCAAATGAAGCATTGAATCATATTGACTTCCCTAAACGGTCAGTTTTACATAAAAAAAAAAAACGAATCATTGAACCGAAACGTTTTGAGTCGATGCTCTTGGACGGATGGTTTGAAGTAGTGGCTTTTGCACCGAACGATCTTTTTCAGAGTTCATAGAACTATTGGCTGAACTACCCGGATTTTGCCATGTTCGCTCCGGAGGAACTTGGAACGATTGTAGTTCAGAGTATACCAGCTCTATCGGTGACGTGAGTGCACACGCAGTGGTCAAACAGTGGCAAGTGTTGACATATTTACTTCATATTTACGTCCCTGTGTTCTCGTCCCTGTGTTCTCGTCCCTGTGTTCCCGTCCCTGTGTTCCCGTCCCTGTTTTCTCGTCCCTGTTTTCTCGTCCCTGTGTTCCCGTCCCTGTTTTCTCGTCCCTGTTTTCTCGTCCCTGTTTTCTCGTCCCTGTGTTCTCGTCCCTGTGTTCTCGTCCCTGTGTTCCCGTCCCTTTTTTCACGTCCCTGTGTTCTCGTCCCTACCTGTTTTTTCGTCCCTGTTTTCTCGTCCCTATGTTCCCGTCCCTGTGTTCTCGTCCCTGTGTTCTCGTCCCTGTGTTCCCGTCCCTGTGTTCCCGTCCCTGTTTTCTCGTCCCTGTTTTCTCGTCCCTGTGTTCCCGTCCCTGTGTTCTCGTCCCTGTGTTCTCGTCCCTGTGTTCTCGTCCCTGTGTTCTCGTCCCTGTGTTCCCGTCCCTGTTTTCTCGTCCCTGTTTTCTCGTCCCTGTGTTCCCGTCCCTGTGTTCCCGTCCCTGTTTTCCCGTCCCTGTGTTCTCGTCCCTGTGTTCCCGTCCCTGTTTTCTCGTCCCTGTGTTCTCGTCCCTGTGTTCCCGTCCCTGTGTTCTCGTCCCTGTTTTCTCGTCCCTGTGTTCTCGTCCCTGTGTTCTCGTCCCTGTGTTCCCGTCCCTTTTTTCACGTCCCTGTGTTCTCGTCCCTACCTGTTTTTTCGTCCCTGTTTTCTCGTCCCTGTTTTCTCGTCCCTGTGTTCTCGTCCCTGTGTTCTCGTCCCTGTGTTCCCGTCCCTGTGTTCTCGTCCCTGTGTTCCCGTCCCTGTTTTCTCGTCCCTGTGTTCCCGTCCCTGTGTTCTCGTCCCTGTGTTCTCGTCCCTGTGTTCTCGTCCCTGTGTTCCCGTCGCTGTGTTCTCGTACCTGTTTTTTCGTCCCTGTGTTCTCGTCCCTGTTTTCTCGTCTCTGTTTTCTTTTCCCTGTGTTCTCGTCCCTGTTTTCACGTCCCTGTGTTCTCGTCCCTGTGTTCTCGTCCCTGTTTTCACGTCCCTGTGTTCTTGTCCTTGTTTTCGCGTCCCTATGTTCTCGTCCCTGTGTTATCGTCCCTGTGTTCTCGTCCCTGTTTTCACATCCCTGTGTTCTCGTCCCTGTTTTCGCGTCCCTATGTTCTCGTCCCTGTGTTCTCGTCTCTGTCCCTCATCACACACACTCAGAATTGATTCATCTGAATCACTTCACTGTAGTTCGTCCGCTCGCTTCCTGTTCTATTCATCCGTCATTATTTAACTAAATTTTGAAAACGTATAATTGGCATAAAGCATGAATGCAGTGGTTCTCTTTCACTGGACTCATCCTGTGATTTCTTCATGAGTTTGATGATCATTGAGTCTCTCTGAGGTTGAGCGCGTGTGACGTAAGCTTCATTAAACTCATCGAATGGTCTTGGCTGGTTTCCTCTGGAGTAAGCGTGAGCTGAAGCTCTGACGGTGGAAGCAGAAGCTTATCTTTTTATAAAGCACTCACAGTAATTGTTCTGTTGAATCGTGCGCATTACTCGAGCCGCAGAGCTGTAAATCATCACGTCTGCAGCGTTTATTATAGTGTTCATGACGGTATATTTTACTAACGTGTGTATTTGTTAGGTCTTGTTGCTATTGAAACAGTGAGCATTTCATCTTGTTATTTAAGAAAAATGAGAGACGAGTGGAAAACAGTTTGTGGTGTGCCACAGATGAGCTTAACGTGGAGCGTTGCTTTAATGAGTGGATGCTGTTAACCTGACGTCTTTCCAGCGCTCCACGTGTTTCAGGATTGTTTTTCTCAGATAACTCGATGCGTCAGGTGTTTGTAGTCAGATCTGCTGTGTTTCTGTCAGCGTTATGGATGGTCGTGTCGAGCGGTCATTTGTCACGGGGTTCATCATCCCTCGCTTCACCTCCGTGTCCTTCAGAAGAGCTGAATCTGAACGCTGGTTCAGGTCCACACAGTCTGTTAGAGCTTTAATATCTCCATTTGAACACAGTCATTCCTATAGTCGGGTGGGTTGAATTTGATATAAAATACATTTTTCAGTTGTAATCTTTTTAAAGGGTGTCTTTTGTAGTGTCACAAATATAGATTTTTTTTCTGATCCTGTAATATCTGAAACTCTTCCAATACTCATTTTCCACAGTATAGATACACAACAGCAGCTGCTCTCTTTACTCATTCCCGAAGATTATGTTCTCACTTGCACATAAATCCGCCTTAAATTGAGTTCAAATACACTCAAAATAATGTCAAAACGGCGGTTTTGGCGAGTATTCATGTAAACACAGTCAGTGATGTTTGAAGTGAACATAAACAATTGAAGAAAGCGCATGTGTAACAGTGTAATGGATCCGTGCGTCAGCTCTTAAAGTGACAGCAGCCTAATAAACCTGCTGACAAATGATGGGATAATATTAAAAATACCTATATGGCAGTTTTTCTCCATGGTATCGATGTCAAACCTGTGGTCAGTGGAAATGCGGAGTGGCTAGTGTAGCGGAGCTAACCGAGGCTCCTTCCTTCCCTCACTCGTGAACAGCTCAGTGCAGCTTCTGAAGTGACCGGTCTGTCGTGGTGAAGGAGTTGTGCTTCAAGGCGAAGCTCTCAATTTACCGGTCAATCTACGTTCCTACTCTCACCTATGGTCGTGAGCTTTGGGTCATGACCGAAAGAATGAGATCCCGGATACAGGTGGCCGAAATGAGCTTTCTCCGCAGGGTGGCAGGGCGCTCCCTTAGAGATAGGGTGAGGAGCTCGGACACTCAGGAGGAGCTC
>CM074280.1:34925897-34958397 GCA_037194245.1 Opsariichthys bidens | reverse complement strand
CCATCATGTCAGAAAAAAAATGCTTTTGTGAATCATAATTAACCCTTCGCAAAGCCCCGCCCCCTTTAGTTACTGTTGCCATGCGCTCTCGTGCCACACATCATGTTCTCACGCTGTGAAAAATACATCAGAGCAAAGAGACACTGACAACGTATGAAACAGTTTCATATTTAAAACAGAAGTTGAATGAATCAACAGCGTCTAGTGTGTGTTTAATGTGTCGCTCCTCCATCATCTCTAGTTCATTTATAGCATCAAATAAACATGAATGAACATCAGAAGGAATGTTGTTTCAAGACGTGATTCAAGTTCACCGGCGTTCATCTACTGACTGCTCTGACGGACAAAATGGTGGATTATGATTGGTCAGATCGCCTGTCAATCAAACCGCCGGTGAAGAGTCAATTATGACTTAAGAAGTCGACATTACGATATCCTAAATTGCAATTATGAGATGAAAAATCAAAATTAAGACTTAAAAAGCCAAAATTATGCCAAAAAAGTCATTATTATGACATTAGAAAGTCTAAATTGACATAAAAAGTCATAATTATGTTCAATGTCATAGTTATGACTCTATGTAATAATTGACTGCGGTGCTTTTTTGTCATAAGTTTGGCTTTTAAAGCCAAAATTGACTTAGTAAACTTTATATGTCATAATTGTGACTTTCTGACTTGACTTTCTTATGTAAAAATTAAACGTCAAGATGGAGTCAAGGACTGGCCAGATGAATGTTATCATCACAATTTTGTTTAAAAAAACTGACGTTCAGAAATATTGTTTTCACAGTTTAGTGGCGACGGCCTCGGATCGTGTTTCCTCTTCAGCGGGACGTGTCCCGGCGCTGCAGGCGTCTCGGGTGTTGTCGGTGGTGTTCAGGGGGATTCACACAGTTTTTCGTTGTTAGTTATATAATGGTGTGGTTTCGTTGTCTGAACCAAATCAGGCTCGTGGAGGTCCAGCTCGGATCGGTTGATGAGAGAAGTCTGTGTTCGCATTGAGAGCTCTGGACGAGACACCTGTGAAATTACTGGAGTCTTTCTGTCGGGGAAATCAAGCAAATGTCTCCGTCGGCTCTTCACGTCAGAGACTCTCGTTTTATGTGATCGTCTCAATACATACATATTTAGGTTTGTACTGTGACTAAATTATCCATTGAGTGTAGAAACCAGTAACCAGCGTGTGTTTCCCTGAGCGCCTCCCTCTCTCTCTGTCTCTCTCTCCCTCCCTCGCTCTCGCTCCCTCCCACCTCCTCCGTCTCTCTCTCTCTCTCTCTGTGTGTGTTTGTCCGCAGATGTGTCTCGCTCTCTCTCTCAGTCTCAGGCTGTGCTTTCACTCGAGCGGAGCGTCTCGTCAGCTTCAGCACTGCCACATCTCTCTCGCGCGTCACTGCCGCGGTCGCTCACGGACAGATCTGCGTTGTGCGAGAGGATGGAGCCCGTGATGCTGCAGAGTCCCGTTTCGTTCGCGTGAGACCTTCTCTCTCCGAAGGAGCGCCGCAGAACCCCGGGAATGAGCACGAGTGGAGATAACGGATTTACCCGGGCAGGAAGATAAAGTTAATCAGCGCTCGAGAAGCAGACGAGGACCGTGGGGAAGAGGAGCGGCTCGCTTCGGCGATGAAGCTGACAGGAGACGGCCGGATCGTTGTTTTGCTCTTCCCGTCTCGGAGGCTGGAGTCCCTCCTGCGTGATTTATTTTGGTCGGTCTCTGGTTTCAGCTCACGTCTCTGTGCTTTCCGCTCGTCTCTGGAGGTTTGATCATCCATCGTCAGGACCGCCGTCGCCTCTCGTTTCTCGTTCCCTGCTTTTATTTCATTCGTTTTTGGTGTTGATTTATGCCTGTGTTTGAGTGTTTTCATCCAGGATGGTTTGTCTCGGCACGAGCGTCGCGGACTTTAGATGGATAACCTCTGCAAGCTCTTGGCAAACTTGAGGATCAACCCGTCAGGATTCTAGTTCTCGTGTGTCCATGTAGATCTAACTAGAGGTTTTCTTTCAGTTTATTTGTTTTGGGCGATTGTCACCACACACAGTTTTTCTCTGTTTTTGGTTTCAAAGGTTGGTTGGTCGACCCCATCTTTGGATTGCATTGAGGAAATCGTCGAAAGAGTTTTTGTAGATCTTTTCTGTTCCTCGTGATCGAGGCGTTTTCCCCTTCTGCGGGAATCTAGAAATCATGGATACCGGCTCGCTCTGACATGTCTTCCTGTTTTTGTCACGTGAGGAGGCGTGGCATGGAAGCCCCGCCCCCTTTCTCTTCCGCCCTCAGGGCTTTGCTTCTGACCAGTGGATTAGTGCTTTACCCACGAGCCCCGGCTGTAGCTCCGCCCAGGGCCTTCTGGACCAGCGTGACCGGTTTATGGAGGCTGGTTCTGTCCCTGGCTCTGCTCGCCTTCCCGGGCCCGGCGGTCTCGGCTAGAGTATCGTCAAGTCTGAGCACCACACATCACGTTCACCATTTCCACAACAAGCACGGCACCGTGCCCATCGCCATCAACCGGATGCCCTTCCTGACGAGAGGAAGCCACGGTAGGTGCGAGAGCGCTGGTGTTCGCCATGTTGGAAGGTGTGCTTCTTTTCTTTATTTTAAACATTTACTGATATTGGATAGTCTAGAAAACTCGGTGGAAGAGAGAACGGACCCGGGATCGGGGAAGGTCAATTGAGCCGGGACTCAAAAGGAAGGTTATTCAAAGCGACTTGCGTTGCATTCAAAGTAAATGTACTTTTTATTGGTTTCCCTGGGAATCGAACCCGTAACCTTTTAACCTCACTTAGCAGACGCTTTTATCCAAAGCGACTTACAAGTGAGGCAATCAGGGGTCAGGAGTCTCGCTCAAGGGCACTTTGGTCATGGTGTTGAAGGTGGAGAGAGTGCTGTTCATTCACAATCCCCACCTTCAATTCCTGCCGGCGTGGGAATCGAACCAGAAACCTTCAGGTTACAAGCCCGACTCCCTCGCCACTAGGCCACGACTACCCCGACTTATATTGCATTCAAAGTAAATTGGATTCAAAATTTGATCGGTTTCCCTGGGATTCGAACCCGTGACCTTGAGCTACAAGAACGATTCCGTCTCAGTTTAGTTGTGACGCTGTGTGTTGCGGGTGGAGGCTTGATCTGTTGCAGCCAGTGAATGAACGTGCTGGAGTATCAGTGACGTTGTGAAAACTGGACTCGTGTGAGCTCAGAGACGGCGGATTCTGGAGCAAAGGCTGTAAATCCAGATTTATGTAAGGAATAATGTGCTGCACATTGAGCTGTGGAATCCATCGAGAGTTGCTTTTATATGAAGAGACTGCAGTGAAGGTGTGATCACTCTCGCTGTGTTGCTATATTTGTTCTCTCTCCCGCTCTCGTTGATTCAGTTGGGGTTCAGTCAGGCGTCGACGCCGTCCCGGCAGCAGAGAGGCCGTCCTGAACCGTGTCTGTGTCGCTGATGATTGGCTCTCAGCTCTCGTTCTCCGTCCGATCGCGTCCAGGAGAGTTTAGTCAAACCTGTTCGCAGACAGTCACTGCATGCGAGATTAGATTGCAGTTCTCTTGCATCTTTGTTTGCATAATTAATGTCGAGGCATCCCGCGGAACCCTGAACAGCTCTGGGTGAACGTTCGGCGTGAGAGCGAGAACGAGGATAAAGACCATAATGCTCTGAGATTTTCCTCTGGAAGTGTGTGAGAACCGTTTGAAGTGTCTGTGCTGTTGAGCAGAGCTTCATAAACACCCTGAAAACACTGACCCCGCGCTGAACCGTCTCGTGTTGACGGCGGTTTCTAGTTCAGCGGGTGCTAACGCTGGTTCGTGTCTGACCGCAGGCGTCTCTCGATGCCCTTAAAGGAATCCTTCACAATCCCAGCCACATTACAAACCCGTAAGACTTTTCTTTCACGCAGCAGAGATGTGCAGCAGAGCAGCGGATCTCATTCACATCAGCTTTTGAACTGAACGGATCCCAGCTCACAAAAATACATTCTGAGAATGTTTGGCCAACATTGCCATTAATAAAGCGTTATTTCTGAACGTTTTTATAGGTTATGCAAACATTGAGGAAACGTTACTGATGAATGTTCTCTAAACGTTCTGAAACGAGTTGTAACATTTAAAGGGTTAGTTCATCCAAAAATGAAAACTCAGTCATTAATTCCTCCACCCGTAAGATCTTCGTTCATCTTCAGAACACAAATGAAGATACTTTTGATGGTTCAGTGAGTCTCTATTGACAGCAAGATCATGAACACTTTCAAAAGACACTAAAACACATTTAAAACACGGTCATGTGACTACAGTGGTTCAACATTAATGTTATAAAGCCACGAGAATACTTTCTGTGCGCCAAAAAGACAAAATAACGACTTTATTCAACAATGAACATTCAACATGAAGCTTTACGGATCTTTTGTTTCGAATCAGTGGACCGTGAATCAAACTCCCAAAGTCACGTGAACTACTGAATTTGCAAACGTATGATGTAACGAAGCCTCGTTTACTGAAATCACATGACTTCGGCACTCCAATTCACTGAATCAATATGAAAGATTCGTAAAGCTTCATGAATCGGTGTTTTGAAATCGTCCATCACTAGATATTGTTGAATAAAGTCGTTATTTAGTTATTTTGAGGCACAAAAAGTATTCTTGTCACTTTATACCATGAAGGTTCAACAACTGTAGTCACATGACCTGTTTTAAATATGTTTTAGTGTCTTTTTGGGCTTCTGAAAGTGTTCATTATCTCGCTGTCAATGGAGATCAAAAATATCTTCATTTGTGCTCTGAAGATGAACGAAGGTCTTACGGGTGTAGAACCGCATGAGGAATTACTGACCTTTAAGCTTTTCATTTATATGCACTAATACACCGATTTGCATTCAGATATTTTACTATGAAAAATGTTACCAATGAATCATTGAGTTTTGAATCATTCGCATTTGAATGCATGAAAAATGTTACCAATGAATCGTTGAGTTTTGAATCATTCGCATTTGAATGCATGAAAAATGTTACCAATGAATCGTTGAGTTTTGAATCATTCGCATTTGAATGCATGAAAAATGTTACCAATGAATCGTTGAGTTTTGAATCATTCGCATTTGAATGCATGAAAAATGTTACCAATGAATCGTTGAGTTTTGAATCATTCGCATTTGAATGCATGAAAAATGTTACCAATGAATCGTTGAGTTTTGAATCATTCGCATTTGAATGCATGAAAAATGTTACCAATGAATCGTTGAGTTTTGAATCATTCGCATTTGAATGCATGAAAAATGTTACCAATGAATCGTTGAGTTTTGAATCATTCGCATTTGAATGCATGAAAAATGTTACCAATGAATCGTTGAGTTTTGAATCATTCGCATTTGAATGCATGAAAAATGTTACCAATGAATCGTTGAGTTTTGAATCATTCGCATTTGAATGCATGAAAAATGTTACCAATGAATCATTGAGTTTTGAATCATTCGCATTTGAATGCATGAAAAATATTACCAATGAATCATTGAGTTTTGAATCATTCGCATTTGAATGCATGAAAAATGTTACCAATGAATCGTTGAGTTTTGAATCATTCGCATTTGAATGCATGAAAAATGTTACCAATGAATCGTTGAGTTTTGAATCATTCGCATTTGAATGCATGAAAAATGTTACCAATGAATCGTTGAGTTTTGAATCATTCGCATTTGAATGCATGAAAAATGTTACCAATGAATCGTTGAGTTTTGAATCATTCGCATTTGAATGCATGAAAAATGTTACCAATGAATCGTTGAGTTTTGAATCATTCGCATTTGAATGCATGAAAAATGTTACCAATGAATCGTTGAGTTTTGAATCATTCGCATTTGAATGCATGAAAAAATGTTACCAATGAATCGTTGAGTTTTGAATCATTCGCATTTGAATGCATGAAAAATGTTACCAATGAATCGTTGAGTTTTGAATCATTCGCATTTGAATGCATGAAAAATGTTACCAATGAATCATTGAGTTTTGAATCATTCGCATTTGAATGCATGAAAAATATTACCAATGAATCATTGAGTTTTGAATCATTCGCATTTGAATGCATGAAAAATGTTACCAATGAATCGTTGAGTTTTGAATCATTCGCATTTGAATGCATGAAAAATGTTACCAATGAATCGTTGAGTTTTGAATCATTCGCATTTGAATGCATGAAAAATGTTACCAATGAATCATTGAGTTTTGAATCATTCGCATTTGAATGCATGAAAAATGTTACCAATGAATCGTTGAGTTTTGAATCATTCGCATTTGAATGCATGAAAAATGTTACCAATGAATCGTTGAGTTTTGAATCATTCGCATTTGAATGCATGAAAAATGTTACCAATGAATCATTGAGTTTTGAATCATTCGCATTTGAATGCATGAAAAATGTTACCAATGAATCGTTGAGTTTTGAATCATTCGCATTTGAATGCATGAAAAATGTTACCAATGAATCATTGAGTTTTGAATCATTCACATTTGAATGCATGAAAAATGTTACCAATGAATCATTGAGTTTTGAATCATTCGCATTTGAATTGAAAGAGTTAATGACTGAAATTACATTTTTGGGTGAACTAACACTGTAAATACGTTTAAAAAAGTGCTCCATGAAAGATATATAAATGATGTTTATGAGAACATTATTAAAGACCAGATAACTTTGAATGAGCGTTTTAATAACGTTCCTGGAGGAGCGTTTGTTCATAACTGGGGAACCTAGCCGGAACGTTCCCTGTCAGGATGGTTGATGCTCATTTGAGAGCAGAACGTCTTCATGAGTAATAGTTTGATCCGTGTAAACCATTTTAAGGCTCTACGTCTAGAGCCTAATTCCACATGACCGCCCTCTTTATATGTCAGCGTGTGTTTTATTTATGACAGCATCAATCCAACACGCCTGACGAAAGTGTTGAAGCACCTCATGAATATCTCCCTCCAGGACATATCCTGAATATGTTGCGTTCCAGGAGATTCACACAGCTGATGTAAGACGTGGAGTTATCCGTGTGTTTGCTGTCGTTCAGAGCGCTCTGCCACAGTATATGCTGTTGTTTTCTGATGCTTTTCTGCTCACTGTCTGGAAAGCGTGAAGTCACTCAATATATTCTAAGAACGTTTTACTAACGTTCCCATTCGGTTGTGAAAACATCATTTCTGAATGTTCTTAGAGCGTTCTTAAATGTCCAGTTTTTTTCTATGTTTTTTGCAGGTATTGTGTGAACGCTACTTTTGAAAGTTCTCTGAAAAAAGCAGTTAAAAAACGTTAGGAGAGCGTTTCAGAAAAATGCTTCTTGGACGATGTGTACATAGTGTTTTTGTGCTAATGTTTTGAGGAGATTATTACGGACCGCTTAACTCTGAACGAACGTCATTAGCGTTAACCTTGCCGGAAAGTTCTGAGGATGTTTGAGTAGTTTAATATCCTGCTTCGCTTCTCCCTCGTGAACATGCAGTGAAGTCCAGCTCTTCGCAGTGCTCCAGTGCAGTGCTTCTGGACGAGTTTTCTGTCAGTGTGGTGTGGGGTTGTGTGTCCTTGAGCGCTGATTCTGCTGCGTTTGCTGATGCAAGTCCATATGGAGCCGGCCTCTCAGAGAGCATCATGGGAGATGTTTCATCATCCTCTGCGATGTCTGTCTGTCCGTCTATCAAATGTCAGGAAATGCGTGTCATTGATCATGTGATTCTTGGCAGGCGGTCAGAAGCTCAAGATGCTCTTGAAAACATGTATTCTCGTGAAGATTGATCTGATGTGATCATGGAAATATCTGGATGCCGTTGAAGTGGTTATTTCCCCATGTTAATGAAGGACTGATCTGACAGCAGTGTGTGTCTGATTCAAGTTCAGCATCGATGGTTATTGATCGTGTGGTCGATAGTCAGGAGTATTGAACACTCTTGTAGTTTGAAAGTGTGTGTGAAGATATTAGACACAACTGGATGTTTTTCACACACATGCTGTCCTTGAAACACATTGATGTGTGCAGCTAGAGTCTCACATTAACTCTCGACAGGCACCACATGTGAGTAAAAATCTGTGTTGGTACAGAACGTATTCAGACCCCCTTAAATGTTTCACTCTTTGTTATATTGCAGCCATTTGGTAAAATCGTTGAAGTTCACTTTTTTCCTCATTAATGTACGCACAGCACCCCATATTGATAGAAAAACACAGAATTCTTGACATTTTTGTAGATTTATTAAAAGAGAAACTGAAATATCACATGGTCCTCAGTATTCAGACCCTTTGCTCAGTATTTAGTCGAAGCACCTTTTGATCTCATACAGCCATGAGTCTTTTTGGGAAAGATGCAACAAGTTTTTCACACCTGGATTTGGGGATCCTCTGCCATTCCTCCTTGCAGATCCTCTCCAGTCCTGTCAGGTTGGATGGTAGACGTTGGTGGACAGACATTTTTAGGTCTCTCCAGAGATGCTCAGTTGGGTTTACGTCAGGGCTCTGGCTGGGCCACTCCTTCGTTATTTTAGCTGTGTGTTTAGGGTCATTGTCCTGTTGGAAGGTAAACCTTCGGCCCAGTCTGAGGTCCTGAGCACTCTGGAGAAGGTTTTCGTCCAGGATATCCCTGTTCTTGGTCGCATTCATCTTTCCCTCGATTGCAACCAGTCGTCCTGTCCCTGCAGCTGAAAAACATCCCCACACCATGATGCTGCCACCACCATGCTTCACTGTTGGGACTGTACTGGACAGGTGATGAGCAGTGCCTGGTTTTCTTCACACATACCGCTTAGAATTAAGGCAGATTTGTGTGTGTGAGTGTGTGTGTGTGTGAGTGTGTGTGTGTGTGTGTGTGTGTGTGTGTGTGTGTGTGTGTGTGTGGGTATTCCCTACGTTATGGGGACCAAATGTCCCCACAGTTACAGTAATACTAGTAAATGTTGATCTTGTGGGACATTTTGTTGGTCCCCATGAGGAAACAAGCTTATAAATCATACAGAATGATCTTTTTTGAAAATTTAAAATAGCAGAACATTTTCTGTGATGGGTAGGTTTAGGGGTGGGGGGGGGGGGGGGTTAGAATGTACAGTTTGTACTGTATAAAAACCATTACACCTATGGAATGACCCCATAAAACATGAAAAACACAACATGTGTGAGTGTGACTGTGAGTGTGTGAGTGTGTGTGTGAGTGTGAGTTTGTGTCAGTTCGTTTGTGTGTGTGAGCTTGAAAACGGGAGTATTAGATAATAGAAGAATTTAATGAGAAAGTCTTAAAGATTTCATGTAATTATAACATCTTTAAGCACCAGTACAGTAGTTGTGGAACATGTAATGTGAACACACACACAGTTACACATGTGCTGCAGTTAAACACATCAAAACAGCAGAAACACAAAACTATTAATCACACATATATCTGATGTGGAAAAACCATTGAACACAGACAATCAGTGATGTCTCTCTCTCTCTCTCTCTCTCTCTCTCTCTCTCTCTCTCTCTCTCTCTCTCTCTCTCTCTCTCTCTCTCTCTCTCTCTCTCTCTCTCTCTCTCTCTCTGTCTCTCTCTGTCTCTCCAGTAATGTATTCATGGAGGCGAAACTCACAGGCATATAATTACTGATTCTGTCTGGATTATTAATTCAGGGCAGTGTTTGAAATGGCACATGCCACGTCCGGTTCTCCTCACACTCTCTCACACACACACACACACACACACACTGTTGGCCTGCTCTCTTCAGGTGTCCTTGAGTGGGTCTGATGGTGTTTTTTAAGGGCTCTCATTCAGAGCGCCTCTGCTGCATCTGCAGGTGAACACAACTCCCAGAATGCATCAGTGCATTGGTCAGGAGCCCGTCTAGAGCTCCTCATTCCCGAATCACTCAAGTGATTCTTTCAGATTCAGTTTTTGTCGTTGTCTTAGCTTTTACACATTAAGTTCATTTCAGTGAATCAATTACTTTGAACCATTGGGAGTCTAGTTCATTTTAGTGAATCAGTTTGTTTTGGAGGATTTGGAGTCCAATTCTGTTTTTAGTGGATCAATTCTTTGTATGATTGGGAATCACTCATTTCAGTGAATCAATCCATTTGGACTGTTAGGTGTCAGATTCTTTTTTTTTTTTCTTTTTTTCCAATGGATGATTAGTAGTCCAGTTCATTTGAGTGAATCAGTCGATTTGGGATTCTAATTCATTTTGGTGCATCAGTTTATTTTGGCTGATTTGGAAATTTTGTGAATCAATTCCATTGGATTATTGGGAAGAGTCTCCTCGCGTGTGTATTAATAACTGCATTAATATGTAATGTAATGTGTCATTCGGAGTCGTTTGTGTGTTGTGCGGTAATCCTGTGCTGAGACGCAGATGTTGAATCAGTGGTAGAGACAGACGCGTGTCCTTCATGAGGGCTGATTTATGAACACTTCAATCAATCAATCAATCAAATTTTATTTGTATGGCGCCTTACAACAGCCAAAAGGTGCACAAGGCGCTTTCCAGTAAAAGCATCAAGAGACAACAGGAAATAAAACCGAAATATCAGTTAAAGTCAGAGGTTTACGTGTTAAAAGCTTGTCTTCAACTGCGATTTAAAAACACTCAACACGGTGAGGCTTCGCAGAAATGTCGGTAAAGCGTTCCATAGATTAGGGCCCTGGACAGCAAATGACCGGCCTCCAAACTTTTTATATTTGAATTTTGGAGTGACCAGAGAGGTGTGTTCAGAGGAGCGGAGAGTTCTGGGTGGTTGATAGACCGGGGCCAGACCATTGATGGCCTTGAAGGCGAATAGCAGGATCTTATACTCCACCCTGAACCGCACCGGGAGCCAGTGGAGCGAGCGGAGGACTGGGGTGATATGAGTGCGTTTGGAGGTGTTGGTGAGGAGACGTGCTGCCGCGTGTTGAACTAGTTGAAGCCGATTGAGAAGTGATTGATTAAGTCCAGTGTAGAGGGCACTGCAGTGGTGCATCCTCGAGCTGACACTTAAACACCAGTGTGGTCTGAGAGAATCATCCAGATATCCTCACTGGAGGCTGTAGATCTGCACTGTGAGGGTCTTCACACACCGACAGTCAGAGACTCGTTGATGATTGGCTGCTGCTTTATGATATGCAAACATCCACTGGATGCATATATACTTTAGGTTAATTCATGCGTTGGGTAACTCCTCACACAATAATGATGTCACTGATGATGTGATTGTGTGGGCGGGAACACGTCTGTTCAGTGGATCGGACTCCTCTGAGCGAAATCTCATCAAGGAAATCCAATAATTAGTTCTTCCTCAAATGCTTCTGCATTATCATTATCGGTCCGACGCCGTGTCAACATGATTTTGAATCCAGACGGATAAAATACCCAGAATGCTCTGCTGAAGTCAGCCAGTCAGATTAGAGCTCCCTAGATCAACTGTTCCACTTTCGTTTTACCATGCTGCGACCTCACAACAATTATTATTATTATTATTATTATTATTATTATTATTATGCATGGTAGTAGTTGTAGTAGTATTTATTTACTATTATTATTCATTATTTTTTATCATTTATTTATTTATTATAAGTAATGATTATTTGTTCATTTGTTTACTTAATTGTTATTATTACTATTACTTATTGTTATTAGTTTTATTCGTTTTTATTTATGCATTTAATTATTTAATGATTTATTTACTATCCCAATTATTATTGTTATTATTATTGTTATAATTTATTATTGTTTATTTGTTTATTTATGCATTACTAATGATTATTTACTTAATTATTCATATTATTATTATTTCACTATTAGTTGTTGTAGTAGTAGTATATATTATTATTTATGCATTACTAATGATTATATATTTACTTAATTACTATTATTATTATTAATAATAATATTCTTTTATTTGATTATTATTAATATTATTTTACTATCAGTTGTATTAGTAATAGTATTTATTATTATCCATTATTTATTTTTGCATTAACACTGGTTATTTATTTACTTGATTATTATTATTAATAATAATTTAATAGTATTATTATTAGTAGTAGTAGAAATAGTAGTATTTATTATTTATTCATTTATTACTAATTGTTTTTATTTACTTAATTATTACTACTACTATTACTTATTATTATTATTATTATACTTTTTTTTTTTACATTTTTGGTTGATTGACTGATTTTTACCATTATTCATTATTATTATTTACTGCTAGTATTATTTATATTATTTCTACTGTCATTATATAGTGAACATCAGTCCAGATGTGACGGTAAACAGTATCGTGACCCTCAGCTCTCGCTCCTGTTGTTAGCGCTGTTGTGTGAGTGTGAGTGTGTGTGAGTGTGTGAGTGTGTGTGTGTGTGAGTGTGTGTGTGTGTGTGTGTGTGTGTGTGTGAGTGTGTGTGAGTGTGTGTGTGTGTGTGTGTGTGTGTGTGTGTGTGTGTGTGTGAGTGTGTGTGTGTGTGAGTGTGTGTGTGAGTGTGTGTGTGTGTGTGTGTGAGTGTGTGAGTGTGTGTGTGTGTGTGTGTGTGTGTGAGTGTGTGTGTGTGTGAGTGTGTGTGTGTGTGTGTGTGTGTGTGTGTGTGTGTGTGTGTGTGTGAGTGTGTGTGTGTGTGAGTGTGAGTGTGTGTGAGTGTGTGAGTGTGTGTGTGTGTGAGTGTGTGTGTGAGTGTGTGTGTGTGTGTGTGTGAGTGTGTGAGTGTGTGTGTGTGTGTGTGTGTGTGTGTGAGTGTGTGTGTGTGTGTGAGTGTGAGTGTGTGTGTGTGTGTGTGTGTGTGAGTGTGTGTGTGTGTGTGTGTGTGTTGTCTCGTCAGCTCATCTGCTCTGTTTGGCGCTGAAGTGTGTTGATGCTGCACAGACTGACACTGTTTAGTGAAGCAGTTCCCTGCAGTCATCTCACGACCGACACAAACAAACAAACAAACAAACAACACGCGCGTCACTGCAGAGCGGCCTTTACACCTTTGTTTCAGTTCAGTTCACCTTGATTTATACAGCGCTTGTCACAATACATATGGTTTCAAAGCAGCTTTACAGAAAACGTTTGTTTGGGTGTTCTAGTCAGGAAATATTCAGTGATGAGAGACGAGTGTGTCAAATACGACACTCATATACAGCTATACACTTATAATACAGGCTATGTGGTTGATTAACTTGTTTTTATTAAGCATAAACTCACTTCATTTTGATGCTTCTTCTCAGAAAACAGGACTAAAGCATTTTGCCTCTCCAGTAAACGTATCTTAATTTAAGAATGTGTAGATATTTAACAGTGCATTTTATCAGAGCTGTGACGGTGAAGTCCTCCGCGGGAGCGTCAGAACACGCTCTTGTTTCAGCGCGAGCGGCTGTGGACGGATCTCAGCGGCGTGAGCTCACTGAACGAAGCTGACGCCAGCGGCCGCAGGAAATCCTTCACAGAATCAGGTGCAGGCCTGATGAAAATAACATTTTTTTGTTAATATTAAAAATGGGTTCTGAACACACATATAATTTCAGCTGATGTTGGAGTGAAATGCGCGGCGTTTTTGGCTCCCTGTGCTCAGACTGTTAATTACGGACGTCCTGGACCTCGAGCCGCTTCTTTCCCGCCGTAATTACCTGTCACAGCGTGACATCAGATCAAAGCGTGACATTGTGCCGGCTAAAGGTCTCGCACCTGGACGGAGGCCGTGATTGGGCGACGGCTCTCACAGGATCCCAGTGTTGTTTCGAGTGGACGAGCCGCTGATGTGTGAAAGGCTGTGATCGTTCGACATGACAGGAGAACAGCAGCACACGGACACAGGCTGAATACTGATGTGTGCGCCGTGAGATGCGGCTTTGAGTTACTAGGGTGTTCTGGCTGTTGTAGGGTGTTTTGGGGTGTTGTTAGGGTGTTGCTATGAAGTTGTGCTATGTCGAGTTCTCAGTGGTTTATTGCACATTGCTATGTAGTTACTAGGGTTTTCTGGGTGTTGTAGGTGGTTGTTAGGGTGTTGCTATGCGGTTGCTAAGGTGTTCTGAGTGGTTTATTGCACATTGCTATGCAGTTACTAGGGTGTTCTAGGTGTTTTATGGTGTTCTGTGTATTTTAGGGTGTTTTGGGTGGTTGTTAGGGTGTTGCTATGGAGTTCTGATTGGTTTTTTGCATATTGTTATGCAGTTACTATGGTGTTCTGGGTGTTGTAGGTGGTTGTAAGGGTGTTGCTATGTGGTTGCTAAGGTGTTCTGAGTGGTTTATTGCACATTGCTATGTAGTTACTAGGGTGTTCTGGGTGTTGTAGGTGGTTGTTAGGGTGTTGCTATGCGGTTGCTAAAGTGTTCTGAGTGGTTTATTCCACATTGCTATGCAGTTGCTAAGGTTTTAATGGGTATTTTATGGTGTTCTAGGTGTTTTGGGTGGTTGCCAGGGTGTTGTTATGCAGTTGCTATATGCAGTTTTTTTTTTTTTCACATTGTTATGCAGTTAATAGGGTGATGAGGGGTTTATTTGACATTGCTATGTGAATTGTAGGGTGTTTTGGCTGGTTTCCAGGGTGTTGCTATGCAGTTAATCGGGTATTGTGGGTATTTTAGAATGATATGGGTGGTTGCCAGAGATTTAAAATCGTGTGTTTAGACATTTGATAGACAAGGCGATTATTTAATCAACCTCACCGGTGTGTGTCATTATATCTGCAAATACAGCAGCACATCTGCTCAGCACAGACACACATCTGTTGTTCACCCGTTCATAGTGTAATGCCGAGCTCATGGTGTTTAGAGACAGACTGGAAGGGCTGTTCCACCCTCAGTGAGGATGTTAAACTGCTTCATACAGCACACTGAAATGGTTTACCTGGGAACTTGTAACTCAGAGCACCGATTGAGATGCTGGAGATCAGCGTATCGCTCGCACTATTAAAGCATCTGCATGGCTCATCAATATTCCTGATGAATGAGGATGAATCTGCAGCTCAGGTCTTTCAGAGCAGAGACAGAGCGATGGCTTGATTGAGCAGCTGATGAGAGGCTGAGGAAGATGCGGCATCTTTATGGCACCCGCTCTCACATTCATTCACTAAATGAAAGCTCTTATTATTCAATAGAGTTTGTTTAGGATGTCTCAACAATTTGTGGAAATCTTATGTGCAGATTACACAGCGATTGCAAATAATTCAGATTAATGTCCTAATCATTAAGATGTGTGAAAATATGCAAATACTCATGAGGATCATCTGATTGGTTGATTTTAACAGTTCTTGGTGGCACACACGCACACACTCTATGTATGTTTGACCCGTGCTGGCAAAATGAGTCGGAATCATATACTGTACACAGAAATATGGTTGTAGTGTCTGTGACGTCACCCGTGGGTTTCTGAAGAGCATTTTTGCCAAAATGGGCGGAGCCAGCCATCGCCATCTTGGACGCATCACTCCCGGATAACCGAAAATGGGCAAAGAGGCGGGACGCCCGCCTCGCTCGACGTGACCAAGTGTGCTCAGGCTAAGGAGCTGTCAATCTATCTATCTCAGATGCTATCTAAAATATTAATAAAGATAACAAATTATACAGTATTTGAAAGTTCTAAGGGTTTACTGTAAATCTACGGTGTCTGTTTTATGATTTAGATGCTCCAGTAATATTTATATTAATATTACAGTAATACCTTTGTAATGAAACATCACGAGACATATTTTTGGTGCTGTAAAGTTGAGCATTTTAACATGGGGAAGATCTGAACCCCCTTGGAACCTGCCTCTAGAGGCCAGTTGATGAACTGCAGTTTAAGTCACTGCTGTGGCCTCAAGAGAGACTGCTTGGTCGCAATGAGCAAAATTTCAAAATTTAGTTAACATTGTTATTATTATTCTTTTTTTTTTTTTTTTTAATTCAAAATGATGTATGATTTTTTGGAACTGGACAAAAACATTTGAGAAAAATCGAGTTAAAGTTTTTTTAATGTTCCCAAAAAAAAAAAAATTAATTAAAAAAAAATAATAATATATAATATATATATATATATACACACATTAATGAATCAGACAGCCTATATATTAAGACCCACTGTACCGCACTGATCTAATATAATGTTACGCATCAGATGTTTTTCCCCGACGCTCACAGATCCCGCGCTGTCGGAGGCGTCTTGATCTGTCAGCCGGCGCTAACGAGATCGTTTGTGTACATCAGTGTGAGTTTGAACATCCCATTTCATTGGTTCAGACTCCTGCCATCGAGAATTCAGTGTGACGCTTTAAAATGACACCAAACTTGAGCTGAAAGGAAGCGCCAGTCGTCTAGAAGGGAGAGGAGAAAAACGGCAGTTCTCATGGTCAAAGGAAAGGCACTCCCGTCAGAAAACACACAAATAAAGACACTTTTAGACGTTTAATCGCTGTTTGGAGCATTTGGACCGCTAGACGAGAGCTTAAAGAACTCAGTTTTGTGAAAACCTCGGATTTGACCAAAATTGACCTTTTTCACTTGTTTTGCCTGTAGCTAGATGGATGGAGGGGTGGAGGGGTGGATGGATGAATGGAGGGGTGGATGGAAATCAGCCCGTGTGCACTCACACTCATTCTGCCTGCGCAGCTCACACACACACACACACACACTAGAGACTCCTTTCAAAAACATTGAAAATCTTACCAACCGATCTCTGAACGATTGACCAGCTCTAGTTAACGCTAGTGACACGGTGAGGTTCAGTTCCGTTTGATCAATATTTGGTGTTTCCGAGGTTCTTAATTACTGTGACACAATCAAGGACGTAATGGAGTAATTATCCTGACAGCAGAGCGGCGCAAAATCGAAGAAGCAATTTAGAAATGATTAAAAACCTTAAATGTGGTGGTTCACACACACACACACACACACACTCACACACACACACATACACTCATACACACACATACACACACTCATACACACACACACACACACACTCATACACACACATTCACACACACACACACACACACACTCATACACACACACACACACACACACTCACACACACACACATACACTCATACACACACATACACACACTCATACACACACACACACACACACTCATACACACACATTCACACACACACACACATTCACACACACACACACTCATACACACACACACACACACACACACACACACTCATACACACACAGTCACACACACACACACACACACATACACTCATACACACACATACACACACACATACACTCATACACACACATACACACACACATACACTCATACACACACATACACACACACATACACTCATACACACACACACACATTCACACACACACACACTCATACACACACATTCACACACACACACAGTTCTGTCAGCATCAGCTCCGGGTGTGCACCTGTGTTCATTCCGCAGTGGAATCCAAGCTCCAATTAAAAGTTCCCAGACTGCAGCGCCAGCATCCCTCTGTTATGTAAAGGAGCACTGGCTCTCTCACTGAGTCTGTCTTTTCCCACTTCTTCTCGTTTCCTTTTATGCTCTCAGAGATCAAAGAGAGAAGAAAGCGTGAGTGAGACTGACGTGAGGACGGCCGCGGTGAACGTGTTACACAAGCTCGACTGAGTGGGTGTGTGTTCAGAGACGTCATCAGGAATGTCCTTCACTTTCAGCGTCACTTGAACCAATCGGAGAACAGCGTCTCATCCTCCAAGATGGAGAGCTTCAGTGGCATTTCAAATGTTCCGCAATTACACAAGACTGAACACCTTCACTAATGATCACATGTTGCTCTGTAGCTTGTCTGATTGGTTTCTGTGGACCAATCAGATGAGAGTGTGGGTGGGGCAGTAGCAGTTACAGCGTCTGTAAACATCTTCTGGTGTTTCTCAGCTTAACATCCTGCGAGTTGATGATTGTCGTTCAGAACAAGCTGGAGTTTGGACTGGATGTACGTCAGAAATCACAGCAGTTCTGTGTTATTCTGTGTAGGTCTCAGTTCTCGTCGAGTTGAGCGTGTGTGAGCTCACGGCTGTGCTGCGGTTCTCGGCTCACAGTCTAATTAATTCCCCCGGGCCGCACGAGGCCGTTGACACGGAGCGCTGCAGAGCACACAGACACGGAGCACGAACGGCCCTCGACAGAGACGTCAGTCCGAGGGAAGGTCGAGAGATCTTCACACGGGTCATTCAGCATCTGGACTCTGACAGACTGTCCCTGTCCTCCGAGTGCATGTGTGGACGGTTAGTTCGGTCATCAGTGACCGTCTCCCTCTAGACAAACATATTAGACTTCATTTCATCTACTGTGACTCATTTCAGACTGAACATGGATGGATGGAGGGGTGGAGGGGTGGATGGAGGGGTGGAGGGGTGGATGGATGGATGAATGGAGAGGTGGAGGTGGAGGGGTGGATGGATGGATGGATGGATGGATGAATGGAGGGGTGGATGGATGGATGGATGAATGCAGGGGTGCATGGATGGATGGATGAATGGAGAGGTGGAGGGGTGGATGGATGGATGGATGGATGGATGAATGGAGGGGTGGAGGGGTGGATGGATGGATGGATGGATGAATGGAGGGGTGGATGGATGGATGGATGAATTCAGGGGTGGATGGATGGATGGATGAATGAATGGAGGGGTGGAGGGGTGGATGGATGGATGGATGGATGAATGGAGAGGTGGAGGGGTGGATGGATGGATGGATGAATGGATGGAGGGGTGGTTGGATGGATGGATGAATGCAGGGGTGCATGGATGGATGGATGAATGGAGAGGTGGAGGGGTGGATGGATGGATGGATGGATGAATGGAGGGGTGGAGGGGTGGATGGATGGATGGATGGATGAATGGAGGGGTGGATGGATGGATGGATGAATTCAGGGGTGGATGGATGGATGGATGAGTGAATGGAGGGGTGGAGGGGTGGATGGATGGATGGATGGATGAATGGAGAGGTGGAGGGGTGGATGGATGGATGGATGGATGGAGGGGTGGACGGATGGATGGATGAATGCAGGGGTGCATGGATGGATGGATGAATGGAGAGGTGGAGGGGTGGATGGATGGATGGATGGATGGATGGATGAATGGAGGGGTGGAGGGGTGGATGGATGGATGGATGGATGAATGGAGGGGTGGATGGATGGATGGATGAATGAATGGAGGGGTGGAGGGGTGGATGGATGGATGGATGGATGAATGGAGAGGTGGAGGGGTGGATGGATGGATGGATGAATGGATGGAGGGGTGGTTGGATGGATGGATGAATGCAGGGGTGCATGGATGGATGGATGAATGGAGAGGTGGAGGGGTGGATGGATGGATGGATGGATGAATGGAGGGGTGGAGGGGTGGATGGATGGATGGATGGATGAATGGAGGGGTGGATGGATGGATGGATGAATTCAGGGGTGGATGGATGGATGGATGAATGAATGGAGGGGTGGAGGGGTGGATGGATGGATGGATGGATGAATGGAGAGGTGGAGGGGTGGATGGATGGATGGATGGATGGATGGATGGATGGATGGATGGAGGGGTGGACGGATGGATGGATGATGGATGGATGATGGATGGATGAATGGAGGGGTGGAGGGGTGGATGGATGGATGGATGGATGAATGGATGGATGGATGGATGGATGGATGGATGAATGGAGGGGTGGACGGATGGATGGATGGAGAGGTGGAGGGGTGGATGGATGGATGGATGGATGGATGAATGGAGGGGTGGACGGATGGATGGATGATGGATGGATGATGGATGGATGAATGGAGGGGTGGACGGATGGATGGATGGATGATGGATGAATGGAGGGGTGGACGGATGGATGGATGATGGATGGATGATGGATGGATGAATGGAGGGGTGGACGGATGGATGAATGGAGAGGTGGAGGGGTGGATGGATGGATGGATGGATGGATGGATGGATGGATGAATGGAGGGGTGGACGGATGGATGGATGATGGATGGATGATGGATGGATGAATGGAGGGGTGGACGGATGGATGGATGATGGATGGATGAATGGAGGGGTGGACGGATGGATGGATGATGGATGGATGAATGGAGGGGTGGACGGATGGATGGATGGATGATGGATGGATGGATGGATAGTTAGTAACTGTCACGGTTCGCTTCATACAGTCTGACGACAAATACAGTCGGTCACAAGCGATTCTCACTCCAGTCCACGAGGGGACGTGTGGCAGTGCAACGCTGTTTGCTACCAGCAGTTGTTTGTTACAAAGCGCAGAAGAAGAGACGATTGATCTGAGTTTGTTGCACGTGATCTCTTCATCAGTGGGACGGTCCAAACCCGTCAGCATGTCAGTTGAGTGCAGAATGAGCTCTGCAGTGTGTGTCAGCCTGAGCTCGGTTTTGTCGTCTGTCGTCGTGTCTGTCATTCATGGGCTGGGCAGAAATCGTTCTGCAGTCATTTCACTGATGTCGTGACAGTGTGGACTGTGTTTCAGTCCCTCCAGAAAAACGCGATTATGCGATCGCTTGATTTCACGCATAATCAGACAAAGTCCGCATATTTATGCGGGGGTCACATTTGTTCAAATACGCCGCACTTTCGCCGCATTAATTGCCGATTTCAGCAAGAAAAATATGCCGGGCGAGCATGATTTCACAATCCCTGTATTTTCGTTGCAAAAAAGTCACGTATATCATAGCAGAAAGTTGAGAAATGTTGCGTTTACTTCACACAAGTAAAGCGCCATTATTTCCCCCTGTTGCCATGGGAACCTCATGAAGTGACGTAATCACGCGACGTGAACGTCATCGCTAAACGCCGCGGTGAAACCGTGATGAAGTCGCAGATCATTCACCAACAAAAATAAGCGCAAAAAGAGCGCGAGAAGCAGTTTCCCGCTGTGTCACATGACAGTGGGTGAATTATTCTGTGTCGGACCGCAGACGACGCCGTGTATCAGTAGTGTGTGAAATAACTCACGCTGCAGTGAGAGACTGGAAGCACTTGATTTAACACAAGATGTGGCTTTTGTACAGCTACCTCTGTAAAACATTTTATTTGTTTATATTTTATTTATTCATTTTCACAGAAGTTGTTGAATATTCGTGTAGTGAAGCGACAGAACTTGTTTGACTCGATGTTTTGTGAGTTTGAGTCGTGTGTTCATGAAGGTCTGGAATAAATCAGAGCGAGAACTTCAGTATTCAGTGATTTAGTATCTTGAAGTATCAGAAGTGACTCTCGACATGAAGGCAGAGTCTAGAGAGAAACAGAGTGTTGGGAATCAGCTTTTCCCCTCGCAAGTTCCCACAATTTCATTGCATTTTTTTCAGAAACTGTGCTGCATAATCGAGGATTTTTACCCACAACAATCACAAACAAAATCTGTGTTTTTTCGGGAGGGACTGTATGGTTATAGTTACAGGACTTAATACTTAATGTACTGAAATTCAACTACGTTGAATGTCCAAATGTCCCCGCAACGTAAGTAATACCAGTAAATCTTGACATTGCGGGGACATTTTGTTGGTCCCCACTAGGAAACAAGCTTATAAATCAAACAGAATGATCTTTGTTGAAAATGTAAAATAGCAGAACATTTTCAGTGAGGGTTAAGTTTAGGGGTGGGGGGGGGGCAGAATGTACAGTTTGTACAGTATAAAAACCATTACGCCTATGGAATGTCCCATAAACCATGAAAACACAACGTGAGTGTGTGTGTGTGTGAGTGAGAGTGAGAGTGTGTGAGTGAGTGTGTGTGTGTGTGTGAGTGTGTGCGTGTGTGTGTGTGAGTGAGAGTGAGAGTGTGTGAGTGTGCGTGTGTGTGTGTGTGTGAGTGAGAGTATGTGTGTGTGTGTGTGTGTGTGAGAACCGTGGTACGAAGCTCATTAGAACCGCTCAGCACCCACACACCAGCTCAACTTGAACCAGCCCGTCACACTGAGTTCTGCTTCACCCTGTCCAGGCTGCAGAAACACCACCAGCAGTTTCGTGCTCGTTTACATATTTAAATGAGTGTGTAATTGACATCAGGTTATACAGATGACTGACCTTTGACTCCGTTTGTTCTCATCTGTTCTAGCACCGACAGCAGCTTGTTTCCTTTTCCCGCTGGGCAGTGAAGCGTAGAGACAGAGTCTTCCCGCGGGAATAGACACACACACACACACACACACACACACACACACACACACACACACACACTCAAGAGTGCTGTTGGAATGTCAGCCATCTGATCTCATTAATATGCAGCACACGCTCACTGTCACTCATTAGGATGGACCGCCCACTGCTCTCTCCTGACCAATCACACACAAGCAGTAGAGATACACATGATGCTGTCAGATTTTTTGTCATCATTAAGATTTTTTACTTGCTATTCTATATATATATATATACAAATTAAATTGATCAAAAGTGACAGTAAAATGTTTATGTTACAAAAGATTCTATTTCAAGGAAATGATGTTCTTTTGAACTTTCTATTCATCAAAGAATCCTGAAAAATAAAATGTTTCCACAAAAATCTGACGTTTTCAACTGATAATAATCATGACTGTTTGTTGAGCATCAAATCATCCTATCAGAGTGATTTGTGAAGGATCATGTGACTCTGAAGACTGGAGGAATGATGCTGAACAGTCAGGAATAAATGACACTGTATTTCACTGTTTCACTGTATTTTGATCAAGTAAACGCAGCTTTGATGAGCGGAAGAGAAAGATTTAAAAAATCTGACCGACCGCAAACCCTTGAACGTCAGTGTGTAAACATCTTTTTGTTCGGTCGGTTCTTTTCTCAGCGTCCTCAGAGAAAGCGTGTGATCTGCGACTGCAGAGGAACGCTGCTGGTGATATGATGATGATGATTTATTCATGAGCACACAGCAGCATGAAGAGACTCAGCACAGGTTTGGGACACTCGGCTGTCTCGATGGATCTTCCAGTCAGGTGTTCCCGACACAGATGCGCGTCCTCTGTCACGCTGAATCCTCTGATGATGAACACGGCAGCCGTTTCCCGGTCCCGTCCTCCGTCACGTCCCGAGCTCTCGCAGAACGCCGGCGGCTCCTGAAAGCCACCGGAGCCAAAAGACGAATGTTTCCCGCTGAAATGAGAATTGATTTTCCCAGCGGTCACGGGCCCCTAATCAACATCCTGTTCTGATAACGGACCCGGGGCCATTAGAGCCGCGAGACATCTCCGAGACGCTGTCGAGAAACAGAGCTTATCTTCTCTCTCTTTGTCTTTGTCTCTTTCTTCCATATAAGACGCTCTCGGGAGACGCAAGAGAAGGAATGAAGCAAAAGTAGGTGACCTCGATTTGCAGTCGTTCCGTTCCGGGACATCAGACGTGATTCCACGTGTCGTCACGTGACCGTGTGCGTGCTCAGACCTTCTGGGAAACATCGACACATCCACGTCGACGCAATAAAAACAATCTGAGCCGTTGATGCGACCGTCACTGCATGCGTTAAAGCCACAGTGGGTTCAGCGTCTGACATTCATAACTGTGTGGTGTAGAGCTCCTCCTCACACGCGCTGCAGAAGGTGGCGGTCATCGGGTGTGTAATCACCGCAGCAGATGCAGCGCTCGCCCTCTGCGACCTCAAACCTCTGACCGCACCACCGCACGGACACAGAGCCGAGCCCAGCGCTCTCCGCTCGCTCAGGCCGCATGGGTTCTGGACCCTGACGATGGAGTCGGACGGAACCTCCTCACAACATTATAGGCCACTTGTGCTTCCAAGAACGTTAAAGCTATAGTTCATGCAGAAACACTCGTTCTGTCATCATTTATTCCCCTCGTGCCTTTCAAACTCTGGCCCATAAAAGATATTTAGAGCTTTGGGAGCCAAACGACACTGGACCCCATTGACATTCGTTATATGGATGGACAAAAAATGTTTTTCAAACTATCTTCTTCTGTGTTCTACTGAAGCGACAAAGACACGACACGAGGTAATTATTATCTCATGAACCCTATAAAACTATCACAAATGATCATCAGGCGTTTGTTCATCTCTCAGTCTTCACTGTATTGCATTGCATTATATGTTTTAAAGGGTCATGAATTGAGAAATCAACTTTTCTTTGAGCTTTTGATATATTAGAGGTCATCGTGCTATAAGAAGATCCTGTAAGATTCAGAACTGAAAACTTCCTTGTTAGTCCAAAAACAGAAACTCCGCCTCCTCAGGAGAGAGAAATCAACGCCCACTTCATCATTACATCATTAGCCCCGCCCACTGGTGTGTCAGTGAGAGGAGGAGGAGAGAAGAGCGACTCAGGACTGAAACACCTTCACAGGATCATAATGCTGGGAATATGCTTATTTATTTGCAACAGTGTGAAAGTCTCAGCTGAGCTTCATTGATTTAATTCGGTACTTTTCACTGTGGGATTCTTTGCTAAATGCAAACACTTTTACGATATGGACCCAACAGAAACGAAAACACGTGTTCATTCGAATGCCTGATCTGATATGATTCCTGTACAGTCAGACGATCTTTGTCTGTGTCAGTAAATCAAACCAGCGACTAAACGCTCGACGTCACATCGTTTCTCTCAGTAGGATGGAAATAATCTATGAAATAATATTTAAGTGATCAAAGAACGCTCCCTTTACTGTCGCTGGAGCTGTCAATCAAAGTTCATCAGTGTCAGTTCTGGACTCCTGTTTTATTCAACGATCTCTGATTTTACGTTTGCACTGTTAGTTATGATGAACGCATTCGTTAGAGTGCAGAAGTCAATTTTCAATGACGCGATCACTGCTCATGTGTTCAACATCATGATCATCACTGCAACCTTTCATGCCACGATCTCATTATAACGCCACAGATCTCAATGTCACGCTATAATCAACACTGTTCATGATCAGTTAACCTTGAGCTGCGATAGAGAGAGAGAGTAGTACTTTGCTATTTCACATGCAAAGATGTCAGCCAATCACAGCAGTGGGCGTGTACACTGAACTCTCACAGCAGACACGCCCCTGAAAACAGAGATTCAAACCAATTATTATTTTTGATGTAAAAATAATAGAAACATTATGAAACAATAAAACAACAGTTCATGACCACACAGCTACGAATTTAAATATTGTCTTACTAAGACTTATTGTTGATATTTATATGTACTTTATACTGTTTTAAAGGTGTCACATTATAAAAATATCAAAATCTGCACCAAACTGCACATTTTTAATAAAAAATAGGCATTATTCCCATCCATATTCTCACTGTACCATACTATATGAGTCTGATGTATCCAGTGTGATGCTCAACAATATCCCACACGAGGCTTAATCTTCTGAACGCCACACAGAAATCGCAGCGAGCTCTAGTTCAGTGACGTGTTGACTATAAATAGGGTGACTTGAAATAAACTGGCTCATGTTTTGGCATCACCGGTCCTCCGGTTTGCCTCGATCTCCCGCTCGTAACCCGTAGCTTCCGCTGGAATCGCTCTGTGTCGAATGAACCTTTACCTGATTGAGAGGATGAATTATTGAGGGATCAGAGCTCTTTAGATCCGATGTTTGGACTCGTCAATAATTCAGGCGCTCGTCCTCTTCAGCGGGCTCGTGTCTCTTCTTCCGGCCTGAGCTGAAAGCGCTCCAGAAACACACCGTCTGATCCGCTTCAGACGCGGGATCATCAGGAACTCTTGAGATGTTTTTGGGAGTCGTGAATATTTCAGACAATGCTGTTTGTTCGGTGCTCGCCGCGTCTCAATCTGCGTGACATTCATGCAGACGCTTTTACCTCGTCTGACACTCCACCCAAAAAGAGTCATCGTTTATCAACTCACAAGGAGGTGAAAGCTGCAGTGAAAGTCAGTGGTTTCTTCAAAATATCTTTGTCAAACAGTTGTGAGTCGTGAATATGTAAATAAGGTGTTTTATGAGGCGTTTATTAGTGTTTACGAGAGAGAGACGACAGACGTCTGGACCCGCCGTCACCAGTGGCTTTCAGAGCAACTGCTAACTGC
Organism: Opsariichthys bidens; assembly: GCA_037194245.1. Taxonomy (NCBI): domain Eukaryota; kingdom Metazoa; phylum Chordata; class Actinopteri; order Cypriniformes; family Xenocyprididae; genus Opsariichthys; species Opsariichthys bidens. The sequence continues at coordinate 34,932,494 of CM074280.1, read as the reverse complement.
AGGATTTGTGTGTGTTTGCTGCGCGCGTGAGACTCACAGAAGAATCTGCTGTTCGCGCTGTGACGATATGGAGCAGATGGGTGGATATTTTCAGTTGTTTGAAAACCTGCTTGAAAACATTGTTTTCTGTAGAGTTGAACTGACAGACACACATCGCCGTTATCTGACGCTGCTGGAGAATTCCACAATCAAAGCCGCTGTGAAGGTTGCAGTCGTAAAGGAAATAGCAGGCACGTCCTCCGGCGGCGTTACGCTCGCAAGACCAAACAAATAAAGCCAGCGGCCGCTGCGGTGACCTTCAGAGAGAGGAAGAGGAGCGGCGCACGCTCTGTCAGCCGGAAGAAGCGTTTAATACACATGAAAAGAGCTTCCGATCGATCCGTCCATCCGTCCTCCGTACGTCTGTCTCTGTCTGTGAGGTCTTTTTAAATTTCAAGGCTTCTTCAAACATTCATCTTGAATCGATATGAGTTCCTTTGAATTGTGCGGATCCTGTTTGTGTCTGAGTTTCCATCTGAAGGATGTTCGTTCGGTGTGTCGGATCATCCGTTGACCAAAAGGTTGTTTGGGCGTTTGCATCCTGTACATCGACACAAATCCATCAGTGGTTGACTTTTTAATGTTGTGTTTATATTTTAACGCAGTTGTAATTCGACGAAGCTAACGGGAACGTTTGAATAAGTCTTTAGACGTGAACGCGGCACTTCAAAGGCTGTTTTTAATGTGATGACCAAAAACATTTGTTCATCCTTCTGAGATTGTCGTCACTTGTAAAAACCGGACGTTTCGAGATGAAGGAAATCCAACATTTGATTGAAAAAAAGACATTAATTATAACCATCAGATGGCGGCTCATATCAGCCATTTCCTCTAAGAGTTTTTCACTCAGTTTCGCTTTTGAATGAATGTTAAACATTACAAAATCACTATTTTTAAAAAGACACTTTATCAAGGTGAAGTATGAAATGAAAACGATAACGTTTCCAGCGATTGAATGTCACGGGAAGCGAGCGGCGCTCTCTCTATCGTCACTGAAGCCGATGATGATCACGCTTAAGAAAACTCACATTTATTCTGTGAATCTCACTAAAGTTCACAATAAATCTGTAGTTTACTGCGTGCTGACACTTTTATTTCACATGTAAAAACTGAATTGAATTCACCCAATGTCGCTGTAACACAGTTCGTAAACATCGGAAGAAGGAGACGGGAACCGGCGAACGTTCAGCAACTTTTAATAAAATAACCAGACAAACAAAACGAAAGTAAAAGGGCGGCAGTCGCCGTGAGGACAAACAAAATAAAACACAACATAAAGTCCAGGCCTGGTCCTCTCTCGTCCTTCACTGTCGTCGCTCCTCTTTTATGCTTCCGGAGCTCCTCCGTGAGAGACACGAGACCGGTGTAGCGCGCAGGTGACGCTCATTATCACTCGCGCCGTTCCCTCGCGGCTCTCGCCCGCCCGGCTCGTCACAGTCGGTCATTCCTGACTATTTCAGCGTCTGTTTTCTGATTATAAATGAATTTTTACACTATTGATGCTCGACACACCAACATCTGACCTTTCACCGCAGGTTTTCCAGCTTATATTATAGTGGAACGCTTCAATTGCTGGCAGAAATAATCTGAATGGTGATTGGTTGTTTGACGGTCCAAGTGGGCGGGTCTTAAATTCCCTCTCTATTCACATGAATGAACGAACATCGTTTTGCCGAGTAAACATCCAGCGACGGGACGACTTGTTGAAGGCTGTGATGAGGCGTGAGTGCTGTGACAGGACGGGGATGTCAGCGTGAGGTCCAGAGGATGAGCTTCATGAAGTTTATGGACACGGATCCGTCAGGAGGAGGAGAGATGGATGTCAAACTCCTCCTCATCCATCAGACACCTGAGGCCCAGCACAGATTTCTGGGATACTTCAGACGTGATGGATGTGAGCAGGAGAGATGGATCTGGAGTCCTGTTCAGAATGAAGCCGTAAATAACATGAGCTTGTGTTCGTCCTCTTATTCTCAAACGATTCCTGGAGCAAAAGCATCCGGACCGAATGTTTGTTGGTGACATCACTTTGTTGTCTGTATAATGGCAGAGAGAGAGAGAGAGAGTCAGACGGCAGGTCGTGACCTTTAACCTCAGGGTCACTAATGGACGTCTGAAAGCGTCTGTCCTGCGGCGATTATCTGCGTCTGAGCTGATTCTCTTCTGGCTGCTCAAACACACGTAATGTGTGTGTGAAGCTCATTCTCAGCTAACTCGACGTTCTCTCGACGTTATGAACAAACAGAACATTCGTTCAAAGTTATCTGGCCTTTAAAGAGTCATGAAACCGACCGACTGCAGATCGCCGAAAACTAGAGCTGGAAAGCGGTCAGTTTTGTGTTTCTCTGAGAAGTTTCTTTCTTCGCGGTTGCGTGGAGGCGTCGTGACGTGAAGCGTGTGATTGGCTGGAGAGGCACGAATCTACATCAATCCCCCCTCCGCTTCTCTGCATATATTCATGAGATGAGCTCTTGCAACCCAATGAGATCCATTACAGCGGAGAACTCAAACACGCGGAGCGCAACGATCATATACGAAACGAAAACACGTGACCGTGAACGCGATGAGGAATTTGTTAGAGTTTCGTGTTCTGTCTGTCTGTTTCCCCGTCCTGTCTTCAGTCACGCGTTCCTTGGTTTGAGATTTAGTCCTGTCATTCGTCACATGGTCTTTGTTTTGAGTTTCAGTTCGTCATCGTCTCATTATTCGTCTATTGTCTTGTTTGTAATCATGTCAGTCACCTGTGGCCCTACTCGTTATCCTCTTGTGTTCCTCTGTATATTATTCCCTCTGTGTCAGTCCAGTGATGTTCAGTTGTTAAAGTTTCGTGGAGATGTCCGTGTTCTGTATTCCTGCCGTGATTCCGTTCAGCAATAAACTGTTGGAAGTTTATATGCCGTCTTCGAGTCGTAATCCAGCACGTCACGTTACAGAGTTATTCTGACACGCAGCAGGACTATGACTGCGTTCACATTCGCACCAATAATGCAGTTATTATAATCGGAGGTCTGAAGATGTTGGACTCGAGCAGAACTTCACTCCAGTTCACATGCGATGCTCATTGATTAAGTGTGATCCCACACTCAGACACACAGTATGCTTGTAACCGGCCATTCTTTTAATCTACTCAACATCGCATGTTTATGGATGTTCTGGCTATCATTTGGCGCCGTGATGAACGTCGTGACGCCGGGCTTGCTTACGCTGCGACTTTGGCGATTTGGAGAAGAGAAAACTTCATAATGAAGTCGTGTATGTAGTTTAATGCGATTAAACTACGATTATGTGCTTCGCTTATATTGCCAGAAGCCCATTACAATTGCATGATGATGATGTAAACCCTGATCGGCCATGTTTCCATCACCTCTCTCGCAGTAAAAATACTGGATTTACGTTGGTTGGATGCATTTCTCATGCGCATAAACTACGACGGAAACACTTTTACTGAATACGTTTTTTTAATGCTCATCAAAAAAGAAACGAGTCTTTGCGATGGGACCGATCCTGTTGAACAGCAATGCTGATTTCTGGAATACAAGAGCAAAACCCGTCGTTAAAGTGGTTCAGTTTAATCGACCCTTCTCAAGCGGTTTGATTGACAGACGATCTGAACCAATCATAATCCACCATTTTTGTCCGTCAGAGCAGTCAGTAGATGAACGCCGGTGAACTTGAATCACGTCTTAGTTTGAAACAACATTCCTTCTGATGTTCATTCATGTTTATTTGATGCTATAAATGAACTAGAGATGATGGAGGAGCGACACATTAAACACACACTAGACGCTGTTGATTCATTCAACTTCTGTTTTAAATATGAAACTGTTTCATACGTTGTCAGCTCCGTGAGAACATGATGTGTGGCGCGAGAGCGCATGGCAACAGTAACTAGAGGGGGCGGGGCTTTTGCACGATTGGCGTCCACAAACACCAGTGAGGACGTCACAGCGTTTACTGTGTTTTGTGTCGAACTGACGCTTGCTTGTAAATGTAATGAAAACATTACTAGATGTTTTTGAATGTTTTTTCTGTTTCTTGGGAGATTACATGTTTTGAGCGGCTCTGTTTGTCATGTGTTTGTTCCGTCTGTGGTCAGGGTGTTAATGTGCATGTGTCCATAATAATGAGTGCTTTCCACGCTCATTTCTTCATGTGAATGTCCGGACTAAAACAGGGGCTTCGTGACACTTTAAAAATGTTCTCAAAACGCAAAAGCGCATCATGTTTTAGCTGGACGTTTTTTTTCTAATGCTACTGTTTGTCTCAGACGTTTCAGTTGGAAATGAAACATTCCTGTTGGAAGGTTTTTTTGGTTTCTGTCTGCTGGGTTGTTTGTTCTCACACTCCTTCAGTTTGGCGGAGGGAAAGGACGCTTCATTCAGTCTTTGTGTTCAGCTTGTTGTTTTAGTAGTTATTGATATTGTGTCTAGATTGTTGCTGTTATTGACTAGTTTCTGCGGGGAACACGCGCTGCTTGTTAGTACTCTGATTTAGTGGAGGTGTTCACTGCTGATGAGCTGATTGATCAGTGCGGCGTGTGTGTGTGTGTGTGTGCGCTCACTGCTCTTCTATCTTTAGTCTCTCTGTGGGTGTTTTCACGAGTGTGTGCATTGGCTCCGTGTTTCCGGAGTCTTTCCCCGTTAATTATTCAGGAGCAGAGCGCAGCCATCAGAGACGGAGACCCACGGATTCCTCCGAGAGGCTGCGATTGGCTGAAATGAAGAGCGTGAGATCTATATTTGTGTCGGATAACATCTGCTCCTGTGATCCGGTTCATCCTCACAAGCCGATGTTTGGGCCGATAGCGTCTCGCTGACATCCGTGCGTTCGCTGGACGCTTCACCCAAAGTGATGTGCATTACATTGATCGAATGTTCTTCCTCAGTTCGTGGTCTGTGCTCGACTGCTCTCGAGATCCACACAAACTCTCCGAGCTTCTGTTGCTGATCAGCTCTTCTCATTACATACAGCGTAACACATCACTAATGCACAATTTTATTTGGAGTAATCGTGTGTAAAACACGGACCCAGAGGCAGCTCAAAGAAGATAAAGCACAATAATAATAGTCATATAATGAGCTCAGTTTCATATGAGCTCGTGGCAGTCGCCCTCATCCTCATCCCTCATCCTCGTCCTCGTCCTGATCGTCTCCCGGTGACGTCTGAGCGCTGGTTCTGCCCGGTGTGTGACAGACGTGAGGGTCTCCAGTGACATTCAGCAAACGCAAAGAAAATGATATCAATAAATACACTCTGAGGGAGATAAAAAAGAAAAAAAAAGACCAGAGACGCTGATCAATAATCGTCTGGGATGGACGAGAGATAAAGAAATTGAAGGAAATGGTTCCAGGCGTGACCACAGAACAAACACATGACTTCAGTGTGACCTGTGTGTGTGTGTGAGTGTGTGAGAGTGTTGGTGTGTGTGTTTGTGTGTGAAGAGTGTTGTGCAGCAGTATGGTGAGAGTCTGAACGATCAGACCGTCTGTTCTTTGTGTTTCTGCTCTCTATTTAGGTTCAGATTGTCAGCTGCATTAGCACATCTTCTTTCCACTGGCTGGAATATTTATGCTCCATATTTCATGAATTATAAGGTTTCTATCTGACATTTTTATTAAAATCGAGTTATTCACATATTCGTATTATTACAATGACCACTTATTTACATTGTGTGATGTTCTTTTTAAAGTTGTGTAATATTTTGGGAATTTTGGGAATGGTTCTGTCTGCAAAGTCGGACTCTAACTCTGGTTCTATTCCCTGTGTGAGCTCAATCAGCACTTGACGCACTACACGAGGACCAATCAGGTTCAAGCTTTCTTTGTTGAAAACAGCTTGTGGAAACAGGTCCGTACATTTTGTTTTTTCCGGATTCTTTTGCTGAATAGGACGTTTGATGAAAAGAACAGCATTTATATGTTTTTATTTTACTAAAAGAAAAAAAAAAAAAAAATCACTTTTGATCCATTGAATGTGTCCTTGATGAATAAAAGTATTCATTTTCCTTAAAATAAAACTCACACCAGTATGAGGTACGTTTTGTGAAAGGTGTTTCAAACGAGCCGCTCTGCAGAAGAAAGAGGAAGGAGTGTTGAGGATCAGTGTCGTGTAATTGATCGTACTTGGTCACCTGACGTGTCCTCTCGATCCTCCTCTCTACTCTTGCCTCTGACGGGACCTTCACCACAGGTGAGTGATTACCTTCTTTCCACCACATGTAGAAACAGTGTGTTGATGTCTTCAGCATGATTTTGTCTGCTGACATTTATCACAGTCAATTTCACAGTTTCATTTTAAGTCCCCTCTAAACCTAAAACTTTAAAACAGTTCACAGAAACATCAGCGCCTGCGATTTCGGTGTCTTGGGAATATTTCATCCGTCTTGTGGTTGTTTATCCGCAGTGGATTGTTTTTATTTAGACAAAACCCCATTACAGGGTTGAAAAAAACCGTGATGCTCGGCGGAGCAGTTAGGGGTTCTCGACATTCAGCGCCGCCAAAAGAGTTTTTGTGCATCATCAAATTTTAATAAAGCCCTGTGTTTTAATGGCCACGAAG
>CM074280.1:34917081-34925797 GCA_037194245.1 Opsariichthys bidens | reverse complement strand
CTTCCGGAATAAAGGAAGTTACCTGGCGCTGGCGACGCTGCAGGCGTACGCGTCCATGCACCTGTTCTTCCAGTTCAAGACCACGTCCACGGACGGCCTGCTGCTCTCTTCAACAGCGGCGACGGCAGCGACTTCATCGTGGTGGAGCTGGTGAAGGGGTCAGTCTCGTTTTGTATGAAATGTCACAGGGTTTGAAAACTCTTCAGAACATGGTCAAATGTTCATTTCGAGATCTCTGACTTTTGATTACAGGTCTGAACTTCAACCTAAAATGAAAATTCTGCCATTAACTGCTCGAATGCATGTCGTTGCACACTCGTTTTTGATGAAATCCCACGGCTCAGAGAGGCCTCCAATGACATTCCGGCTCTCAAGATCCAGAGAGGCACTAAAGACGTCAATAAAGCAGTCGCCGTGACTACAGTGGTTCTACAATCATTATATGACATGACAAACATCCTTTTTGTGTGCCAAAAAAATGAGCAACATCTTAGTAATGGGCGATTTCAAAACACTGCTTTATGAATCAGTTAAGAACACCAAAGTCCCGTGATTTCAGCAGTTTGATTCATGCTCAGAATCGCTGATTCGAAACGAAAGATTCCTAAAGCAGTGTTTTGAGCTCGGCATCTCTCGATGTAGTTGAAAAGTTGTTAAATGTGTTTTTTTGCCGCACAAAAAGTATTTCTGTGGCATTATAATAGCAAGGTTGCCCCACTGTACTCGCGTGAACTGGTTTAAATAGTTTTAGGGTCTTTCTGGATCTTGAGAGGTTCGGTGACATCCCACGGATTCCATCAAAAATATCTCCCTTTGTGCTCTTACGGGTGTAGAAGTAATTTATGACATTATTTTTATTTTTGGCTACTAACCCTTTAAGGTCACTAAAGATTCGTTAATCGTACTCTCTCAGTTTGGTGTAAGCTGGTTTGAGTCTGATCTCTCCGATCAACGTGTCCGAAACTCTTAGTACTCGGTAAAGCATTGTGACTCTCCTCCTCCTCTCGGTGTTTCTGTCGTGGATATGAACCAGCGTTTCATTTTAAAGCAGGTGTTATTTGTTTGTCGCCCCCAAACACCTTCAGCTTCAGCGAACAGCAGCGCGTGACGTACGTCACTTGATTGTGACCGACGCCGTGATTGACGTATAACGTCTGGGACAAAATGACAAATTTAATTAAAAAATATACCTTATATATTATTTTTTTAATCAGACTTTTCTGCAAACACCATTTAAAAAGTATTGAATTAAATCAAGTGCAACAAAAATATATAGGGCCTATATATTTTTTCCACTTTTTCAAAAAAAAAAAATAGAAGTCATGTCGTGACCCCTGCGCCACAGTGGGAACCACTGATGTAGATGACACTCAAAACCAGATGTCTTTTCTTTCTCAATGTATTTCTGGGATTTAAAAAATGGTTGTCCTAACAGTGACAGGACGGAGGAATGGTTTGGTTTGCGCTACACTAGAATTTCACGTTTAACTTTTGTTCCCCATGTTCAGATCACTGTCAAGACGTGATTTTTTCATCTGAGAGGTATTGCCAGATTGCGTCCTGTGCCGTCATTCCCAGCGGCTGAAAAGTTGATCGACATCTGTTTTCTCGCATTGATTCTTGTAATGCTTTGCTGGTCGGGGTTTCAAAAGCGCTCGAATCCTGTGTGGAAACATCGACTCCCTGTCAGATTTCGTGTGGATTTTCAAGCGATAAAGCTGAGCATGGGCCGGCTCTCTTTTAACCCCGTACACACCAGCGCGCGACCTCTGCTGGTCAAACATCTGTGGGTGTTTTCTTCAGGTGCTCCAAGACTTTGGAGTTCTTTGGCTGCTCAGAAACGCATTTCTTTAGGGAAGCGTTTACTTGATTATCTTGTAATTGTCCGATCATAGTATGGTTGTATATATAATATAAAAAAAAAATAATTACAACATGGAATTATACAAAAAAATACTTTCAAATAAATGAGATATAAAAACAAAATACCAAATTTTATTTTTGGTATAATTTCATGTTGTAATTATTTTTTGCGTGTGTGTGTGAAGTGCTTTGAGATTCTACATTTTAGAAAGGCTTTATATAGAAAATAAAGTGGTATTATTAACAGATTTTTTTTCATTTAATTTCTTTGAGTAAATTTAGGTAGAACCTGAACTTAAATGTACTTGTTCCATTCTTCACTTTTTTCCACCTTATTAGTTTTTATAAAATCCTTTTCATGTGCTTCAGTTTGCAGCTGCTCTCATCAGATTTTAGGGACAGGTCGAAGGACATCGTGTGAAGACTGCAGATTGTTTTCGTTCACACCCCTGCGTGCAAATAATCGCGAAAGGTCCAGGCAGAGTTTGAGGGGATGTCAGCCGGGGGGCCAAGTAGTTGAAACCGAATCAACTTCACACACAATTTTCATTGTTTCCATCATTCTGTTCTGAATCAATGGTTGTTATTCCTAAGCAAACCCATATATCTGGAGTCGGGGGTGGATTGGGGTTTTTTTGGGGGGTTTGATTTCCTCGTCTTTGGATTGAAGGTGTATGCCTTACAGCTGGAAATGTGGCTGTGGTGGGGGGGTTTTCTCTTCAATAGTGTGCTTTAGTAGCACGTTAATTGTTCACGCTGCCCAACAGAAAGCGGTTCTTGTCGACCAGTCAAAGGTAATACACACGAAGCTCATTTTTTCACTGCTTTTTTTTGCATCTGTGCATCAATGAAACAGAATAAATGTGGGTGTTTTTATAATCAATATTTGAAGGGAAATGACAGTGAACTGCAGAGAGAAAACCCACAGATAAGGCGGGACGAAAAGGAAAAAATGGAGTTTCATCCATTAGAAACGTAACACTGTCGTAATAACGGAAAAAAAAATACTATTATTTCTTGTCATCTTTATCTCACCTACATCATATTGTCCTGCCGCCCGTTTCCAGAAGAGTGGAAAAATAAAAAACACACTTATTTCTCAAACAATAACAGTAATAATTGTGAAATGCTATTTCCTAATAAGTCAAGACAGAGAAAAGTGTGTCCGGGTCAGTGGTTTCTAATGTCTGCGCCTGAAAGTGTGGTTCAAGGTTCGTCCACTACGTGTGTTTGACCCTAAACGGGAACGGAAGGGCCGTCTCTCATGACAGGGGGAACATTCCCGAGAAAGACCGCACTCCAATGACAATCAGTGGCACTAACGTGGTGGTTTCCAAGAGACACCCAATAACCGATACACACGCTGAAGATCGACTCTCTCGCACCGTGAACGCAGCACTCTAACGGACAGCCAGGAACCTGGACCTCAAATGGTACTGGGGTCATTAACTACACACTGTGCAGGAACATTGCTAGTCGTCACTATTAACAGCTCTTTCTGCCATCGAAGTACTTATTTTAGCACTTAATCAAAATATGCAAACAAACAATACCGAGTAGTAACATTTGGGTAATTCTTAAATACCAAAACTGTGGTGAAGCTGGTTTCTTGACGGACAGAAAAATCTTAATACATTGGCCATACTAAGGCCCGGAAAACTATGACATGAAAGCATGCATTAGTCATAATTATGAGAGGACTTTTAGATATTAAAGTCTGAATAAATCACATTGAAGGGATAGGGTATCTTGACCTGACAGATAAAAAGTGACCAATCACAGGCTTGTCTTGTGCCTTGTTTAGGGGCCTGGGGCGTTTATCTGAAAGAGTTCATTTCTCACTCCTTGAATAAATTAGCAAAATGATGGCACCTTGCAATCAAAAGTTTGGTAATAATTGTGAATTTTAGATGGGAGGGTTTCTCAGGGTCTCGTACATCTGCATTTACTTTGATCAAAATACAGTAAAGCAGTGAAATATGATTCCAGTGTTGATTCTATGTGAGACTTTTAATTTATTCCTTGAATTTACACCCCCAGTCTTTCAGAAGTCACATGATCCTTCAGTATAACCATTCTGATTAGGTTGATGATTTGGCATGACAACATTTATCATTAGTTATCAATGATGTAATAAACCGATTTTATGTGGTGGAAGGTTAACATTTTGTTACTCTCAACGTTCAAAAAAGAAACAGCGTTTATTTGAAATAGACTATCTTTTATAACTTTGAGGGGATCAACATTTAATGCGTACTTGATGAATAAAAGATTTCTATTTATAAAGCGCAGTGACTTAGGGTTCGGAGGAAGTCAGAGTGGTTGTTTGTTAATGGAGTTAGTGCAACTGGGGTGTTTTATAGAGGACCAGGTACCGGACACACAAGACGCTTACCGTCATGGTCGTGAAACTTCGTCAGGCGTTTCGTTCCCTCTCGTCTTGTATTCCATATTATAACTCAGAGGCGTACAGTATTGGTTTTCTGTAGGGTATGAACTCGGTTCGTCTTGCACGAGAGGAGGGTGTAGAGGTAGCAAGAGACGTAGTTTACCAGGATTACACAATGGACCTTGAGGTCTGGTTCTGAAGTCTATAATTACATTATACTGAGCTCGTTTGGTATGGCGAAGGGTCATGGACATTCTGGGGAATCATGACTAATGTGTTTCTGCTTCAGATCTTGATTTGCTAGGCTCACCTGATGAATGTCGGGAGATTGGGTCCGTGTCGACTCAAGAGGGCCCGGCAATGCGTGGCAGTTTAAAAACAAAAAAGCCATCCGCAGGGTACGCCAGACGTCTAGCGTGATCGCCGCACTTCAGAGGCAAATAAAAACAAACTCAAGGCCAAAGGCTATGTACAAATAACAAACTTTGAGCAAATTTAAGACAGGAAATAGAAAGAAGGGATTTCCAGCGCTAGAGGGGTAAACAGATACATTAAACATGACTGGTCTGGGATTATGTGGAATTGGTATTTCTGAGTCACAATTAGGATATCGGGGGATCTTGGTCTGTCGGAAGGCACGTGCAGGACAACAGCGTCTCATGTCAGTTTCAGTCAATTACAAGCTCTTGCGCATGGGAGACGGGTAAGGAGTGAACAACGAGAATCGTCCTTGAGCTGAATGGTCCAGCGCGCCGGACTCCTTGTCCAGTTCACAGTTCTCTCCAGCGTTGGATTAGAATATTTGTATATCCTTAAATCATATGTTAGCACAAAAACATTATTTGCGCATGTTTTTTTTCTGCCAAATGTTTCAGTTTGACTTTTCGCCTAACGCTTTCAGAAACCTTCGTGGAAGAACGTTTCAAAGTAAACGTTCCCATCACTGTGTGAAGAATACGGTTTAATGTTCATTGTAACACACGTTCCGTAAATATGGGAAGGAAGGAAGGCGGGAAAACCGGCGATCGTTCAACATACTTTTAATCAAATAAACAAACAAACAAGAAAACGAATAGTAAAAGGCCGACTGCGCCACACCAACAAAATAAAACGCAACATAAAGTCCAGGCCTGGACCCGAGAGACACGAGACCGGTGTATGCGCGCAAGCTGACGCTCATCATCACTCGCGCCCGCCGCCTGCTCGTCACAATTCATTTTTTTATGTTTTCAACTTTCTTAAGAAGTTCTGAAATATTTAGTTTTAATTGCTTTTCTTGAGAATGAAATGACACCAAAACCACGTTTGTGGATGACAGAGTTATCCTTGCTTTAATCGACGTATTTACGATGGATTTTTAAGGATATTAAGTTTTAAAGCCCCCCACAAATGAGTGTTTTTTGGGAAGACGAGACTCAAATGTGGGGAAATTTTATTCTTCCGGTCTGGCTTTGATTCGGGGGAACGCTCGAGCAAATGAATAATGTCTGCTTTGAATAAAAGCTCCTGCCCAAATGCATAAATGTGAATGTAAAGACTGGAAGCCCGGGTGCCTGGGGGGCGGGGGGTGTGCGGTTGGCTGAGGCGCGTGTTTCTGGCTAGTGCTGGCGTGACGTCTCTATAGACGGATTCGGACCCGAACCTCCGGAGCCCGATTCCCTCTGCACTGATCAGCATGAAATGAAAATGAACTCTGTGAACGCATCCGCTGCGTTCACCCCCCTGATAGGCTTACGCTCGCCGCGCGCTTGACATTTACGTTTAGAATCCACTTTCTACATCTCAGCAAAGAGAATTAGCGCGTATCAGGCTTTGCAAAAACAAATTGGCCTTTTGTCTGGGAGAGTTTTTTAATTTGTGTAGAATAGGCGCAGTGGGAGAGTTTAATCCCGTCTCGCTGACGGAGCGTTTGGCGTTTTATCCTCTTTAGTATCGCGACGCTCAGACTGACACTCGCGTTCGCCATCTGTGAGTCGTCTTTATGCCTTTATCAAATGCGCTTATATTAATTATCAGGTTCAGCCTTTTCAATTAATCTCTGTGATAATGAGTTGGTGTTTCAGCAGTGCGCTGAATGAGAGTCTTCCTGTAGTGAAGCACAGATTGTGCTGATGTTTATAAGGAAACGCAGTGGCTGGATTTCCTCATCATTTCCACGCTGAGCTTGTTTCGGTTTCTCTCTCTCATCTTGATTGACTGAATGTTAATGAACTGCTGATGTTCTTCCTCAGTATTTCTCTCTTGTTTTGCAGCACAAATATATTCACATTCATCAAGGTCGGAAAACAGTTTAATGTCCACATAATCTTCAGCTCTTTTCTCTCAGGGGGGGGGGTCTGAAACGCTTCCACGGAAGATTCGTTCTCTCTTAGCTCCGCCTCTGTGAGAGCTGCTCTGCTCCGATTGGTCAGAAACCAAACACTCATTATCATATCTGAATCTCAGCTCTCGATCTCATTAAAGAAAACATCGTCAACATGAAGCTAACTCTTCCAGTGTCAGAACCAGCGATTTTGGGGGGGGGGCAAAGAGACGCCGTTCAGCCAATGAAGACCAGAGACTGGCGTTATGCAAATTAGCTACAAACCCACGCAGCTTCAGCGGGAATTGAGACTGAATTACCGACGGCTCGTTTCAGTTCAGAATCACATAACTCTCATTCACAAACGGCTTTATTACGTAACAGATGAAAGATAATAACTGGAAAACATAACGAGGCACTTTAAGACATCATGCTTGAAACTAGAACAAATATCTGCAGGTGGCGTTTGTTTGTTTCCCTGCTCTCTCTCCTCGTCGAGGGACTCTTCCTCACAGGGCGGTGTGTGTAGATGTGTGTGGTGCGGCGCGGGAGATCTGGTGATGTAAAGGCTGTGAACGTGTATTTTATGTGAGGCAGACACACACCAACTGCTTCCTGTAACATCCGCGCCATGTTTTCTGTATCGTTGAAATTAAAACTATTTTGTAACTTAAAATGCAAAAAAAATTCTTGTCATTTAATTTAAGTACTAAAATAATAAACTAAAACTAAAATAAAAGAGTAATAAGAACTATATAAACTTTTTTTTTTTAAAAAGCACAACAAAATTAAACTTTAACAAAAGAGTAAAATGAAAACAGAAAATATAAAAATAAACTTTAATGATTCTCACTAATTAAAACTATATAAAACATTTATTTAACTGAAATAGAAGTGTCACGCCAACGTACCGCACGCCGATGGCCTTCACACCCCCCTCCAGTGGATCCGTCCCCGTCTGCCCTCTACTCCCCCGGGACCGTAGACGGGTCTGTTCCGGATCCACCGCTTCTATCGGTCCGGTCGGCGCTGAAGTCTGTCTCCCTTCCGCTATCTACGGCTCTAGGGGCCGCTCTCCAGCCGCGAGTTCCAGAGCTTCCAGAGCTCCCAACATCTTCTCCAGAGATCCCTGAGCTCTCTGTATCCTCTTCCAAGTCTCTAGAGCTCTCAAAATCTCCTCTGACCTTCCGAGCTCCCTGAGTCTGCTCCAGAGCTCCATGAATTCGCTCCAGGAATACACTGCAGCGCCAGATCTTCAGCTCTTCAGCCGCTGAGCCAGCTCCAGATCCTCCAGATAAATTCTCTCCCAGAGCCGGCTACAAGTCTTCAGCCGCCGGAGCCAGGCAATGGGGTAATTACACCCGATGAAATTTTTGGGGGAGGGGCCCTATGTCTGCGGCCGTGGGGGCCAGATGGACAAAGGCCAAGGAGGCCATGCCTTGCACTCCGCCCTGGCCGCTGCAGCCCCCGGCTCCGCCCTCGACTCCGCCTTGGACTCCGCCCAGGCCACCTGAGCTCCTGGCTCCGCCCTTGACCCGCCTTGGACTCCGCCCTGGCCACCGGAGCACCCGGCTCCACCCTTTTCTCTGCCTTGGACTCCGCACTCGCTCCACTTCAAAGTTTGTCGTGTGTCATGAACACATCAGGAGCACACGCCTGTGTGTGTGTGACATATCAGGACACAAATGTGTATGATGTCATGGGTGTGACACTGGTATTACAACTTCAAGGTGAAATCCATGAGGACATTTCGTACGTCTCCACTTTTCAAACAGCTTTAAAAACACACTAAACAAGGTTTGATTACAAATGTAAAAATGCAGAATGTTTTCAGTGAGGGTTAATAAAACAACAGGGGGGATTTCTAAGGGTGGGGGGGGGTGTTTAGGGGGGGGGGGGGGGAATGTACAGTTTGTACAGTGTAAAAAACCATTACGCCTGTGGAATGACCCATAAAACATGAAACACAACCTGTGTGTGTGTGTGAGAGAGTTTACCGTCATCATCATCATCATCATCACTCTCCTCCTCCTTCAGTCCGTTCAGACTCTGTAAAGCCGAGTGAACGCACGAAGCAGACGGCGGTAAACACTCACTAACTCGTTCCTCCGTGTTCACAGCTGACCGCTCCCTATGTGTGTGAATTATTGATCACTGGAAGT
>CM074280.1:34897081-34912081 GCA_037194245.1 Opsariichthys bidens | reverse complement strand
AAATTCCTTCAACTGAAAGTTAGTTTGTGTCGACGGCGAATGTGTGAGAGTGTCAAACACTGAGGAAAGAGCTGAAACCGGATCACGGCGAGAGAAGATGAGAACGAGAAGTGCTCAAACATGATCAGAACAGATCAATATCCATCGATCAGGTGGTCGCGTCGCTGGAAAGATTTATGTCTCTGATTAGATCTAAACGTCGTGTGGAACGTTTCCACAACTCTGTGAGGATCGTAACCAATCACAGACGACAACACATGGATTCAACAACCATTCAGAACCGCTTTGACTTCATTATTTGAATACTTAAATATTATTATTTATAATATCAATTTATAAGACTTATTGTTATTATTTATTTAATCATCAAGAACAATTACATTAAATTTAGCTGGCATATTAAAATATATAATTTTCTAGGTTTTTTTAGGCAAGTTTTTTTAGACAGTTCATGACCAACCTGAAGGTGGATCATGTGATTTATTTAATTTGCTTTGCCTGAAACATCAGCTTTACTGTAATGTGTTTATGAGTCGAATATGTGTCGATTTCCACAAAAATATGACAGTTTTCAACTCTGATAATAATCATGACTGTTTGTTGAGCATCAGATCATCCTATCAGAGTGATTTGTGAAGGATCATGTGACTGAAGACTGGAGGAATGATGCTGGACATTCACTGAACTGTATATTCACATAGAAACACACTGGAATCATATTTCACTGCTTTACTGTACTTTGATCAAATTAAAGGTAGTATTGATGATCGATGATTGATTGATTGATGACCACGTCATGATCGAGTCCATCACAGCCCAATATCTGCAGCTCCATAAATCTGTCATCCTCAGAAATAACCAAACTCAAAACTCTTTTTATTCTTCTTTGATGAGCAGAACGTTCACCATTAAACATTAGAAACATCTTTACTGTCGCTTTTGTTCAATTTAATACGTCCTTGATGAATAAGGATTAGTTTCTTTAAAAAATAAGCATCGAAATGGAATATGAATATGTGTGGGTTGATGTTTCAAACTATAACGAAGTGGATTTGTTGTTAATCGTCGGACAGAGTTGAGAAGTTTTTATGCTAATTTCATGTCAGATAATAGATCTCACAGCAGCAGAAACATGTGATTTGTGCCTCTAATGCTCTCTGACGTCCTGCTGTCGGAGGAACGGCTGCTGTGATATTCTGTGTTGATTTCCCAGCGGGACTCCGTCTCATTTCACTCCGTGTCTCTCGCTCTCTGTGCAAAAACAACATTATTACGAGCTCCATCAGCCTGTCATCGGGGCTGCCAGGAACACGCTCAGACTTCATCAGACGCTGCTGTCGTTCCACACGCTCGCTCGCTATTAAAGAGGAGGAATCGTCTGCGTCGTTCATGGGAAAGAGAGGATGATTGGCCTTTATTTACGCCGGGCTTTTCAAACACAAACATGACAATTCAATATCTGCAGAAAAGCACAGGTGCCGATGAGATCCGCCAATACTGTACAATATTACTGTACAATCAGTGTTCCTCAGTCCATAGAGCGCTGCGAGAAACACCAATAAATGATCATAAATCAAGAGGTTTGATAATATATATGTATATATAAAATATTCATTATATTGTCTCATATTTTTGTTTTTATAGATGTATTTTGTACTGTACTTCGGTTTAAGAAAAATGCATTATAAACAATAATGTATTATTATTATTTTTACTTTAAACAAGAACTAAACGTTATTATTTGAAACGTTTGAATAAATCCATAATTTTTTTTAACAAGACATAAAAGAAACCATTTAAGTGGTTAAATCTATAAAATAGTGAAGTAGAAACTCAGTTATGATCTTAGGAGCGCTGGGTGGGTCACTTTTAAAATGCACTACAGATTACAAAATACATGCTGTAAAAAGTCATTTGTTACGTATTTCGTTACATTACTTACATCCAAGTTTTGTAAACTTAATCTAAAGACTTAAATACACAAAAAATATTAATTGCAAGTTATCTCACAATTCAGTGTCCTTGACTTTTTCTCAGAATTGTATGATAGAAAGTTGCAATTGCAAAGTTACAAAGTTAGGGTTAGGGTTAACCTTTTCTCTATTGAGAAAAGTCAGAATTATGAGATATAAACTCACAATATTGAGAAAAAGTCAGAATTATGAGATATTAAACTCACAATATTGAGAAAAGTCAGAATTATGAGATATAAACTCACAATATTGAGAAAAGTCAGAATTATGAGATATAAACTCACAATATTGAGAAAAGTCAGAATTATGAGATATAAACTCACAATATTGAGAAAAGTCAGAATTATGAGATATAAACTGACAATATTGAGAAAGTCAGAATTATGAGATATAAACTCACAATATTGAGAAAAGTCAGAATTATGAGATATAAAACTCACAATATTGAGGAAAGTCAGAATTATGAGATATAAACTCACAATATTGAGAAAAGTCAGAATTATGAGATATAAACTCACAATATTGAGAAAAGTCAGAATTATGAGATATAAACTCACAATATTGAGAAAAGTCAGAATTATGAGATATAAACTCACAATATTGAGAAAAGTCAGAATTATGAGATATAAACTCACAATATTGAGAAAAGTCAGAATTATGAGATATAAACTCACAATATTGAGAAAAGTCAGAATTATGAGATATAAACTCACAATATTGAGAAAAGTCAGAATTATGAGATATAAACTGACAATATTGAGAAAAGTCATAATTATGAGATATAAACTCACAATATTGAGAAAAGTCAGAATTATGAGATATAAACTCACAATATTGAGAAAAGTCAGAATTATGAGATATAAAATCACAATATTGAGAAAAGTCAGAATTATTGAGATACAAATTGAAAATATTGAGAAAAGTCAGAATTATGAGATATAAACTCACAATATTGAGAAAAGTCAGAATTATGAGATATAAAACTCACAATATTGAGAAAAGTCAGAATTATGAGATATAAACTCACAATATTGAGAAAAGTCAGAATTATGAGATATAAAACTGACAATATTGAGAAAAGTCAGAATTATGAGATATAAACTGACAATATTGAGAAAAGTCAGAATTATGAGATATAAACTGACAATATTGAGAAAAGTCAGAATTATGAGATATAAACTCACAATATTGAGAAAAGTCAGAATTATGAGATATAAACTCACAATATTGAGAAAAGTCAGAATTATGACATATAAAACTGACAATATTGAGAAAAGTCAGGAAATTATGAGATATAAAATGACAATATTGAGAAAAGTCAGAATTATGAGATATAAACTGAAAATATTGAGAAAAGTCAGAATTATGAGATATAAACTCGCAATATTGAGAAAAGTCAGAATTATGAGATATAAACTGACAATATTGAGAAAAGTCAGAATTATGAGATACAAACTGACAATATTGAGAAAGTCAGAATTATGAGATATAAACTGACAATATTGAGAAAAGTCAGAATTATGAGATATAAACTGACAATATTGAGAAAAGTCAGAATTATGAGATTATAAACTCACAATATTGAGAAAAGTCAGAATTATGAGATATAAACTCACAATATTGAGAAAAGTCAGAATTATGACATATAAACTGACAATATTGAGAAAAGTCAGAATTATGAGATATAAAATCACAATATTGAGAAAAGTCAGAATTATGAGGTATAAACTGACAATATTGAGAAAAGTCAGAATTATGAGATATAAACTCGCAATATTGAGAAAAGTCAGAATTATGAGATATAAACTCACAATATTGAGAAAAGTCAGAATTATGAGATACAAACTCACAATATTGAGAAAAGTCAGAATTATGAGATATAAACTCACAATATTGAGAAAAGTCAGAATTATGAGATATAAACTGACAATATTGAGAAAAGTCAGAATTATGAGATATAAACTCACAATATTGAGAAAAGTCAGAATTATGAGATATAAAATGACAATATTGAGAAAAGTCAGAATTATGAGATATAAACACACAATATTGAGAAAAGTCAGAATTATGAGATATAAACTCACAATATTGAGAAAAGTCAGAATTATGAGATATAAACTGAAAATATTGAGAAAAGTCAGAATTATGAGATATAAACTCAAAATATTGAGAAAAGTCAGAATTATGAGATACAAAACTGAAAAATATTGAGAAAAGTCAGAATTATGAGATATAAACTGACAATATTGAGAAAAGTCAGAATTATGAGATATAAACACACAATATTGAGAAAAGTCAAAATTATGAGATTTAAACTCACAATATTGAGAAAAGTCAGAATTATGAGATATAAACACACAATATTGAGAAAAGTCAAAATTATGAGATATAAACTCACAATATTGAGAAAAGTCAGAATTATGAGATATAAACTCACAATATTGAGAAAAGTCAGAATTATGAGATATAAACTCACAATATTGAGAAAAGTCAAAATTATGAGATATAAACTCACAATATTGAGAAAAGTCAGAATTATGAGATATAAACTCGCAATATTGAGAAAAGTCAGAATTATGAGATTATAAACTCACAATATTGAGAAAAGTCAGAATTATGAGATATAAACTCACAATATTGAGAAAAGTCAGAATTATGAGATACAAACTGGAAAATATTGAGAAAAGTCAGAATTATGAGATATAAACTCACAATATTGAGAAAAGTCAGAATTATGAGATATAAACTGACAATATTGAGAAAAGTCAGGAATTATGAGATATAAACTCACAATATTGAGAAAAGTCAGAATTATGAGATATAAAATGACAATATTGAGAAAAGTCAGAATTATGAGATATAAACTGACAATATTGAGAAAAGTCAAAATTATGAGATATAAACTCACAATATTGAGAAAAGTCAGAATTATGAGATATGAACTGAAAATATTGAGAAAAGTCAGAATTATGAGATACAAACTGAAAATATTGAGAAAAGTCAGAAATTATGAGATATAAACTGAAAATATTGAGAAAAGTCAGAATTATGAGATATAAACTCACAATATTGAGAAAAGTCAGAATTATGAAGATATAAAACTGACAATATTGAGAAAAGTCAGAATTATGAGATATAAATTGACAATATTGAGAAAAGTCAGAATTATGAGATATAAACTGACAATATTGAGAAAAGTCAGAATTATGAGATATAAATTGACAATATTGAGAAAAGTCAAAATTATGAGATTTAAACTCACAATATTGAGAAAAGTCAGAATTATGAGATATAAACTCACAATATTGAGAAAAGTCAGAATTATGAGATATAAACTGACAATATTGAGAAAAGTCAGAATTATGAGATATAAACTGACAATATTGAGAAAAGTCAGAATTATGAGATATAAATTGACAATATTGAGAAAAGTCAGAATTATGAGATATAAACTCACAATATTGAGAAAAGTCAGAATTATGAGATATAAACTCACAATATTGAGAAAAGTCAGAATTATGAGATATAAACTCACAATATTGAGAAAAGTCAGAATTATGAGATATAAACTCACAATATTGAGAAAAGTCAGAATTATGAGATATAAACTCACAATATTGAGAAAAGTCAGAATTATGATATACAAATTGAAAATATTGAGAAAAGTCAGAATTATGAGATATAAACTGACAATATTGAGAAAAGTCAGAATTATGAGATATAAACTCACAATATTGAGAAAAGTCAGAATTATGAGATATAAACTGACAATATTGAGAAAAGTCAGAATTATGAGATATAAACTCACAATATTGAGAAAAGTCAGAATTATGAGATATAAAAACTGACAATATTGAGAAAAGTCAGAATTATGAGATATAAACTCACAATATGAGAAAAGTCAGAATTATGAGATATAAACTCACAATATTGAGAAAAGTCAGAATTATGAGATATAAACTCACAATATTGAGAAAAGTCAGAATTATGAGATATAAACTCACAATATTGAGAAAAGTCAGAATTATGAGATATAAACTGACAATATTGAGAAAAGTCAGAATTATGAGATATAAACTCACAATATTGAGAAAAGTCAGAATTATGAGATATAAACTCACAATATTGAGAAAAGTCAGAATTATTAGATATAAACTCACAATATTGAGAAAAGTCAGAATTATGAGATATAAACTCGCAATAATTGAGAAAAGTCAGAAAATTATGAGATATAAACTCACAATATTGAGAAAAGTCAGAATTATGAGATATAAACTCACAATATTGAGAAAAGTCAGAATTATGAGATATAAACTCACAATATTGAGAAAAGTCAGAATTATGAGATATAAACTCACAATATTGAGAAAAGTCAGAATTATGAGATATAAACTCACAATATTGAGAAAAGTCAGAATTATGAGATATAAACTCAATATTGAGAAAAGTCAGAATTATGAGATATAAACTCACAATATTGAGAAAAGTCAGAATTATGAGATATAAACTCGCAATATTGAGAAAAGTCAGAATTATGAGATATAAACTCACAATATTGAGAAAAGTCAGAATTATGAGATATAAACTCACAATATTGAGAAAAGTCAGAATTATGAGATATAAACTCACAATATTGAGAAAAGTCAGAATTATGAGATATAAACTCACAATATTGAGAAAAGTCAGAATTATGAGATATAAACTCACAATATTGAGAAAAGTCAGAATTATGAGATATAAACTGACAATATTGAGAAAAGTCAGAATTATGAGAATAAACTGACAATATTGAGAAAAGTCAGAATTATGAGATATAAACTCACAATATTGAGAAAAGTCAGAATTATGAGATATAAACTCACAATATTGAGAAAAGTCAGAATTATGAGATATAAACTCACAATATTGAGAAAAGTCAGAATTATGAGATATAAACTCACAATATTGAGAAAAGTCAGAATTATGAGATATAAACTCACAATATTGAGAAAAGTCAGAATTATGAGATATAAACTGACAATATTGAGAAAAGTCAGAATTATGAGATATAAACTCACAATATTGAAAAAAGTCAGAATTATTAGATATAAACTGACAATATTGAGAAAAGTCAGAATTATGAGATATAAACTCACAATATTGAGAAAAGTCAGAATTATGAGATATAAATTCACAATATTGAGAAAAGTCAGAATTATGAGATATAAACTCACAATATTGAGAAAAGTCAGAATTATGAGATATAAACTGACAATATTGAGAAAAGTCAGAATTATGAGATATAAACTCACAATATTGAGAAAAGTCAGAATTATGAGATATAAACTCACAATATTGAGAAAAGTCAGAATTATGAGATATAAACTCACAATATTGAGAAAAGTCAGAATTATGAGATATAAACTCACAATATTGAGAAAAGTCAGAATTATGAGATATAAACTCACAATATTGAGAAAAGTCAGAATTATGATATAC
Organism: Opsariichthys bidens; assembly: GCA_037194245.1. NCBI lineage: Eukaryota > Metazoa > Chordata > Actinopteri > Cypriniformes > Xenocyprididae > Opsariichthys > Opsariichthys bidens. The sequence goes on along the minus strand of CM074280.1, from coordinate 34,904,630 downwards.
AAATTGAAAATATTGAGAAAAGTCAGAATTATGAGATATAAACTGACAATATTGAGAAAAGTCAGAATTATGAGATATAAACTGACAATATTGAGAAAAGTCAGAATTATGAGATATAAACTGACAATATTGAGAAAAGTCAGAATTATGAGATATAAACTCACAATATTGAGAAAAGTCAGAATTATGAGATATAAACTCACAATATTGAGAAAAGTCAGAATTATGAGATATAAACTCACAATATTGAGAAAAGTCAGAATTATGAGATATAAACTCACAATATTGAGAAAAGTCAGAATTATGATATACAAATTCACAATATTGAGAAAAGTCAGAATTATGAGATATAAACTGACAATATTGAGAAAAGTCAGAATTATGAGATATAAACTGACAATATTGAGAAAAGTCAGAATTATGAGATATAAACTCACAATATTGAGAAAAGTCAGAATTATGAGATATAAACTCACAATATTGAGAAAAGTCAGAATTATGAGATATAAACTGACAATATTGAGAAAAGTCAGAATTATGAGATATAAACTGACAATATTGAGAAAAGTCAGAATTATTAGATATAAACTCACAATATTGAGAAAAGTCAGAATTATGAGATATAAACTCACAATATTGAGAAAAGTCAGAATTATGAGATATAAACTCACAATATTGAGAAAAGTCAGAATTATGAGATATAAACTGACAATATTGAGAAAAGTCAGAATTATGAGATATAAACTCACAATATTGAGAAAAGTCAGAATTATGAGATATAAACTCACAATATTGAGAAAAGTCAGAATTATGAGATATAAACTCGCAATATTGAGAAAAGTCAGAATTATGAGATATAAACTCACAATATTGAGAAAAGTCAGAATTATGAGATATAAACTCACAATATTGAGAAAAGTCAGAATTATTAGATATAAACTCACAATATTGAGAAAAGTCAGAATTATTAGATATAAACTGACAATATTGAGAAAAGTCAGAATTATGAGATATAAACTGACAATATTGAGAAAAGTCACAATTATGAGATATAAATTGACAATATTGAGAAAAGTCAGAATTATGAGATATAAACTCACAATATTGAGAAAAGTCAGAATTATGAGATATAAATTGACAATATTGAGAAAAGTCAGAATTATGAGATATAAACTCACAATATTGAGAAAAGTCAGAATTATGAGATATAAACTCACAATATTGAGAAAAGTCAGAATTATGAGATATAAACTCACAATATTGAGAAAAGTCAGAATTATGAGATATAAACTCACAATATTGAGAAAAGTCAGAATTATGAGATATAAACTCACAATATTGAGAAAAGTCAGAATTATGAGATATAAACTCACAATATTGAGAAAAGTCAGAATTATTAGATATAAACTCACAATATTGAGAAAAGTCAGAATTATGAGATATAAACTCAATATTGAGAAAAGTCAGAATTATGAGATATAAACTCACAATATTGAGAAAAGTCAGAATTATGAGATATAAACTCACAATATTGAGAAAAGTCAGAATTATGAGATATAAACTCACAATATTGAGAAAAGTCAGAATTATGAGATATAAACTCACAATATTGAGAAAAGTCAGAATTATGAGATATAAACTCACAATATTGAGAAAAGTCAGAATTATGAGATATAAACTGACAATATTGAGAAAAGTCAGAATTATGAGATATAAACTGACAATATTGAGAAAAGTCAGAATTATGAGATATAAACTGACAATATTGAGAAAAGTCAGAATTATGAGATATAAACTGACAATATTGAGAAAAGTCAGAATTATGAGATATAAACTGACAATATTGAAAAAAGTCAGAATTATGAGAAATAAACTGACAATATTGAGAAAAGTCAGAATTATGAGATATAAACTCACAATATTGAGAAAAGTCAGAATTATGAGATATAAACTCACAATATTGAGAAAAGTCAGAATTATGAGATATAAACTGACAATATTGAGAAAAGTCAGAATTATGAGACATAAACTCACAATATTGAGAAAAGTCAGAATTATGAGATATAAACTGACAATATTGAGAAAAGTCAGAATTATGAGATATAAACTCACAATATTGAGAAAAGTCAGAATTATGAGATATAAACTCACAATATTGAAAAAGTCAGAATTATTAGATATAAACTGACAATATTGAGAAAAGTCAGAATTATGAGATATAAACTGACAATATTGAAAAAGTCAGAATTATTAGATATAAACTGACAATATTGAGAAAAGTCAGAATTATGAGATATAAACTGACAATATTGAGAAAAGTCAGAATTATGAGATATAAACTGACAATATTGAGAAAAGTCAGAATTATGAGATATAAACTGACAATATTGAGAAAAAGTCAGAATTATTAGATATAAACTCACAATATTGAGAAAAGACAGAATTATGAGATATAAACTCACAATATTGAGAAAAGTCAGAATTATGAGATATAAACTGACAATATTGAGAAAAGTCAGAATTATGAGATATAAACTCACAATATTGAGAAAAGTCAGAATTATGAGATATAAACTGACAATATTGAGAAAAGTCAGAATTATGAGATATAAACTGACAATATTGAGAAAAAGTCAGAATTATGAGATATAAACTCACAATATTGAGAAAAGTCAGAATTATGAGATATAAACTCACAATATTGAGAAAAGTCAGAATTATGAGATATAAACTCACAATATTGAGAAAAGTCAGAATTATTAGATATAAACTCACAATATTGAGAAAAGTCAGAATTATGAGATATAAACTCACAATATTGAGAAAAGTCAGAATTATGAGATATAAACTCGCAATATTGAGAAAAGTCAGAATTATGAGATATAAACTCACAATATTGAGAAAAGTCAGAATTATGAGATATAAACTCACAATATTGAGAAAAGACAGAATTATGAGATATAAACTCGCAATATTGAGAAAAGTCAGAATTATGAGATATAAACTCACAATATTGAGAAAAGTCAGAATTATGAGATATAAACTCACAATATTGAGAAAAGTCAGAATTATGAGATATAAACTGACAATATTGAGAAAAGTCAGAATTATGAGATATAAACTCACAATATTGAGAAAAGTCAGAATTATGAGATATAAACTCACAATATTGAGAAAAGTCAGAATTATGAGATATAAACTCACAATATTGAAAAAAGTCAGAATTATTAGATATAAACTGACAATATTGAGAAAAGTCAGAATTATGAGATATAAACTGACAATATTGAGAAAAGTCAGAATTATGAGATATAAATTGACAATATTGAGAAAAGTCAGAATTATGAGATATAAACTCACAATATTGAGAAAAGTCAGAATTATGAGATATAAATTGACAATATTGAGAAAAGTCAGAATTATGAGATATAAAACTCACAATATTGAGAAAAGTCAGAATTATGAGATATAAACTCACAATATTGAGAAAAGTCAGAATTATGAGATATAAACTCACAATATTGAGAAAAGTCAGAATTATGAGATATAAACTCACAATATTGAGAAAAGTCAGAATTATGATATACAAATTGAAAATATTGAGAAAAAGTCAGAATTATTAGATATAAACTGACAATATTGAGAAAAGTCAGAATTATGAGATATAAACTCACAATATTGAGAAAAGTCAGAATTATGAGATATAAATTGACAATATTGAGAAAAGTCAGAATTATGAGATATAACTCACAATATTGAGAAAAGTCAGAATTATGAGATATAAACTCACAATATTGAGAAAAGTCAGAATTATGAGATATAAACTCACAATATTGAGAAAAGTCAGAATTATGAGATATAAACTCACAATATTGAGAAAAGTCAGAATTATGATATACAAATTGAAAATATTGAGAAAAGTCAGAATTATGAGATATAAACTGACAATATTGAGAAAAGTCAGAATTATGAGATATAAACTGACAATATTGAGAAAAGTCAGAATTATGAGATATAAACTCACAATATTGAGAAAAGTCAGAATTATGAGATATAAACTCACAATATTGAGAAAAGTCAGAATTATGAGATATAAACTGACAATATTGAGAAAAGTCAGAATTATGAGATATAAACTCACAATATTGAGAAAAGTCAGAATTATTAGATATAAACTCACAATATTGAGAAAAGTCAGAATTATGAGATATAAACTCACAATATTGAGAAAAGTCAGAATTATGAGATATAAACTCACAATATTGAGAAAAGTCAGAATTATGAGATATAAACTGACAATATTGAGAAAAGTCAGAATTATGAGATATAAACTGACAATATTGAGAAAAGTCAGAATTATGAGATATAAACTCACAATATTGAGAAAAGTCAGAATTATGAGATATAAACTCGCAATATTGAGAAAAGTCAGAATTATGAGATATAAACTGACAATATTGAGAAAAGTCAGAATTATGAGATATAAACTCACAATATTGAGAAAAGTCAGAATTATTAGATATAAACTCACAATATTGAGAAAAGTCAGAATTATTAGATATAAACTGACAATATTGAGAAAAGTCAGAATTATGAGATATAAACTGACAATATTGAGAAAAGTCACAATTATGAGATATAAATTGACAATATTGAGAAAAGTCAGAATTATGAGATATAAACTCACAATATTGAGAAAAGTCAGAATTATGAGATATAAATTGACAATATTGAGAAAAGTCAGAATTATGAGATATAAACTCACAATATTGAGAAAAGTCAGAATTATGAGATATAAACTCACAATATTGAGAAAAGTCAGAATTATGAGATATAAACTGACAATATTGAGAAAAGTCAGAATTATGAGATATAAACTCACAATATTGAGAAAAGTCAGAATTATGAGATATAAACTCACAATATTGAGAAAAGTCAGAATTATGAGATATAAACTCACAATATTGAGAAAAGTCAGAATTATTAGATATAAACTCACAATATTGAGAAAAAGTCAGAATTATGAGATATAAACTCGCAATATTGAGAAAAGTCAGAATTATGAGATATAAACTCACAATATTGAGAAAAGTCAGAATTATGAGATATAAACTCACAATATTGAGAAAAGTCAGAATTATGAGATATAAACTCGCAATATTGAGAAAAGTCAGAATTATGAGATATAAACTCACAATATTGAGAAAAGTCAGAATTATGAGATATAAACTGACAATATTGAGAAAAGTCAGAATTATGAGATATAAACTGACAATATTGAAAAAAGTCAGAATTATGAGATATAAACTGACAATATTGAGAAAAGTCAGAATTATGAGATATAAACTGACAATATTGAGAAAAGTCAGAATTATGAGATATAAACTGACAATATTGAGAAAAGTCAGAATTATGAGATATAAACTGACAATATTGAAAAAGTCAGAATTATGAGAAATAAACTGACAATATTGAGAAAAGTCAGAATTATGAGATATAAACTCACAATATTGAGAAAAGTCAGAATTATGAGATATAAACTCACAATATTGAGAAAAGTCAGAATTATGAGATATAAACTGACAATATTGAGAAAAGTCAGAATTATGAGACATAAACTCACAATATTGAGAAAAGTCAGAATTATGAGATATAAACTGACAATATTGAGAAAAGTCAGAATTATGAGATATAAACTCACAATATTGAGAAAAGTCAGAATTATGAGATATAAACTCACAATATTGAAAAAAGTCAGAATTATTAGATATAAACTGACAATATTGAGAAAAGTCAGAATTATGAGATATAAACTGACAATATTGAAAAAAGTCAGAATTATTAGATATAAACTGACAATATTGAGAAAAGTCAGAATTATGAGATATAAACTGACAATATTGAGAAAAGTCAGAATTATGAGATATAAACTGACAATATTGAGAAAAGTCAGAATTATGAGATATAAACTGACAATATTGAGAAAAGTCAGAATTATTAGATATAAACTCACAATATTGAGAAAAGACAGAATTATGAGATATAAACTCACAATATTGAGAAAAGTCAGAATTATGAGATATAAACTGACAATATTGAGAAAAGTCAGAATTATGAGATATAAACTCACAATATTGAGAAAAGTCAGAATTATGAGATATAAACTGACAATATTGAGAAAAGTCAGAATTATGAGATATAAACTGACAATATTGAGAAAAAGTCAGAATTATGAGATATAAACTCACAATATTGAGAAAAGTCAGAATTATGAGATATAAACTCACAATATTGAGAAAAGTCAGAATTATGAGATATAAACTCACAATATTGAGAAAAGTCAGAATTATTAGATATAAACTCACAATATTGAGAAAAGTCAGAATTATGAGATATAAACTCACAATATTGAGAAAAGTCAGAATTATGAGATATAAACTCGCAATATTGAGAAAAGTCAGAATTATGAGATATAAACTCACAATATTGAGAAAAGTCAGAATTATGAGATATAAACTGACAATATTGAGAAAAAGTCAGAATTATTAGATATAAACTCACAATATTGAGAAAAGACAGAATTATGAGATATAAACTCGCAATATTGAGAAAAGTCAGAATTATGAGATATAAACTCACAATATTGAGAAAAGTCAGAATTATGAGATATAAACTCACAATATTGAGAAAAGTCAGAATTATGAGATATAAACTGACAATATTGAGAAAAGTCAGAATTATGAGATATAAACTCACAATATTGAGAAAAGTCAGAATTATGAGATATAAACTGACAATATTGAAAAAAGTCAGAATTATGAGATATAAACTCACAATATTGAGAAAAGTCAGAATTATGAGATATAAACTCACAATATTGAGAAAAGTCAGAATTATGAGATATAAACTCACAATATTGAGAAAAGTCAGAATTATGAGACATAAACTCACAATATTGAGAAAAGTCAGAATTATGAGATATAAACTCACAATATTGAGAAAAGTCAGAATTATGAGATATAAACTCACAATATTGAGAAAAGTCAGAATTATGAGATATAAACTGACAATATTGAGAAAAGTCAGAATTATGAGATATAAACTGACAATATTGAAAAAGTCAGAATTATGAGATATAAACTCACAATATTGAGAAAAGTCAGAATTATGAGACATAAACTCACAATATTGAGAAAAGTCAGAATTATGAGATATAAACTCACAATATTGAGAAAAGTCAGAATTATGAGATATAAACTCACAATATTGAGAAAAGTCAGAATTATGAGATATAAACTCACAATATTGAAAAAAGTCAGAATTATTAGATATAAACTGACAATATTGAGAAAAGTCAGAATTATGAGATATAAACTGACAATATTGAGAAAAGTCAGAATTATGAGATATAAACTGACAATATTGAGAAAAGTCAGAATTATGAGATATAAACTGACAATATTGAAAAAGTCAGAATTATGAGATATAAACTCACAATATTGAGAAAAGTCAGAATTATGAGACATAAACTCACAATATTGTGAAAAGT
>CM074280.1:34879581-34892081 GCA_037194245.1 Opsariichthys bidens | reverse complement strand
TTCCGTCGTGGCGTTAGAACTGGTACACCGCTGTCACGACAACAAAACGGCGGCGGCGTGGGTGTCACATGATCCTTCAGAAATCGTTCTAATTTTCTGCTCATTTATTAGTGATGCTTGATTATTATTATGATGATGATGATGATGATGATGATGATTATGATTATTATAATGATTATTATTATTATGTTATGTAGAATGTGTCACTTTATTGTTTCCATGTCACATGACACTCCGCAGCCTCAATATGACTGATGATCTGCTTTTATTTCATTTTTCCTTTTTTATTCATAATATTCACAAATTTGCCAATTATACATAATATATTCCGATTGTAAAATTTGCTGTTTAAACACCTTTGAATGTGGCAGTTGATCATGTGATGCGCTGACGGTGTGATCGTACTGGTGCTCAGACTCAAAACAGACAGTGTCATTAAATATAAAATATAATAAAATCATTCTGACTGTAAAAGAATCCACAGCACAACTATAACGACAACATCACGGAGAAATGATGACGGCCATTTTATGTTCTTTCAAGGATGATTTTTCCCAGCCATACGGAGTATTTTAGGACTTCCATCATACAACGAAAAGGCGTCATGCTTCAGACTGAAAGGCTTCAGGTCTCAAGAAAAACGACGTCAGGAGTCAGGTCTCGTACAATTAGGCATCGGACGGAAAAAAGCCTCAGAATAAAAGGCATCAGACGAAAACGCATCGAATGAAACGTTTTTTCTGGTTATGTACTTCCCTTAGTAATGTTCTTTGTTATATTATCAGTGTAACACAGTTCGTTAGTACGGGAAGAAGGACATTCAACATACTTTAATAATAAAATAAACAAACAAACAATAAAACGAAAGTAAAAGACAACAAACAAACAAAATAAAACACAACATAAAGTCCAGGCCTGGTCCTCTCTCGTCCTTCACTGTCGTCGCTCCTCTTTTATGCTTCTGGAGCTCCTCCGTGAGAGACACGAGACCGGTGTAGCGCGCAGGCGACGCTCATCATCGCTCGCGTCACCGGCCTCGCGCCGTTCCCTCACGGCTCTCGCCCGCCCTGCTCGTCACAATCAGAGAGAGCGAGAGAGGTCAAAGGTGAGCTATGGGCTACCTTACATTTGATTCTTACAGCTTTAATTAAATATTACACCGGTTACGTTCTATACAGAAAAGAACACGTCTGCACAAAAACAGCAATTAACTGACTAAAATGTAACCGAGTCTCTGACAGTAGGTGGCGCTGGAGAGCAGAAATAAAGTCGTTTCCTTGGTAACCTCTGTACACAGAGCAGCTGTGCTTAAAAGCGCGAGAGATTTTTGACTTCCCGTATGAAACGTATGGTACTAATAAAACAAAAAACATGCTTTTATTGTAACCACAAATTAAACCGTGGTTTTGCGACACTATAGTTTATGGTATTTGTAGTAAAACTGTTGTTATATAAATAGTATCTACACGACAAAAAAATCGTAGTTACCACACTTTTACTATAATAAAACCATGGTTAATTTCCATGTGTTCACTATAGTTTGCAATATAAACTAGATGCCATGTGTTATTTAGCTAACTTTTTATACAAGCTAATTAAAGTAGCGAATAATACAAATTCACGAGTGGGATGTGTTTTATATAATTTAGGCTGCGTTCACACTTGCAGTTCGGTTCGGTTGGTCCGGACCAAAAAACAAAAACAGAACACATAGTCCTGGTCCTCTCAGCGTTCATTTTTAACAGCGAACCTGAAGTGACCGAACCAAAGGCGTAGGGATACGGTCACGACCTGATCGGTCGCTTTTATGACGTATATTTGGCGACGGACTCGCTTACCGAACATTCAGAACAACGCTGTGTTCTGGATTAAACGCCGTCATTTCATGCTTCATTTTGACCAGCTGAGAATCACCAAGAGCTCATCAAATGTTCAAAACATTCAGAACAGCAGCAGGATTTCCAGAAACTTCACCTCCTCGTCGCTCCACGTTTGCCCTCGACTCATTTTGGAGACGCAGATCTTCCCGCGTCGTCAAATCAGTGACTCGTAGCGTCGCATCTCGTGACATCACATCCTGTTTTTGGTTGGTTTACGTGTCTTTGGTCCGTGTCGCGTTCATATATCAGTCGAACCGCACCAGAGTTCGTTTGGAAGCAGACCGAGACCCGTCTTTTTAGCGGTCTCGGGTTCTGATGGCAGCGTTCACACATGAACCGCACTCACTGAGCGATCGCACCAGGGTTCGTTTTAATCCAGCCGAACGTGACGAGTGTGAGCGCAGCATTAGTTTAGCATTAAACGGTTAGTGTGCTTGTGACGTCACACTGAGGCGGAGTCCGTTTCCTCTCATGCTTTTATGACTGAAGCCTTTCCGTTTGAAGCCTGAATCTTTTCTCAGTATGACTGAGGTCTGAGGTCGTCCTGAAACATACACCGTACAGCCAATCAGAATCCTGCTTTAAAGAGCTGGAGCATTTCAAGAGACAGAGTGTAAACAGAACCATGTGTGTACGCTAATACAGCTATCATTGTTGAAGTGATCTGATGTGTGTGTGTGTGTGTGCAGGACCCAGCAGCACCTGTACGGAGGACTCGTGTCATCATCAGGGGGTGTGTCTGCAGCAGTGGGAGGGCTTCTCGTGCGACTGCACCATGACGTCCTACGGGGGCTCGTACTGCAGCGATCGTGAGTACACGCGCCCGTCCTCGCGACACCGCCGCGTTTCTCTGCTGTGGTGTGTGTGAGCGTTCGACCCTTCAGTGGATGCGTTTCCTCTCTGAGCCGCTCTGAGGACTCGCCGCCTTCATCATCTGTTACTGCGTGTAATTTGATGTTAATTTCATCTCGTCTCTTAATTGGCTGATTCATTGTGGTGATTAATTGGTTTATCAGGCTCTCCCTGTTGGTTTCTCTGGATTAATTGGTCTTAAAGTGAAATCATTAGCATATGACTGTGAGCGACTTCATCTGCGCTCTTCCTGTTTCCTGTAGACTCTGCCCTGTTGTCAGTGTGGACCAGTTTCCTGTTCTATTCTAGAGGGTTGTGAAATAAAGTGCTGAAGGTGAACCAGACAGAAACCAAAGCCCAACATTAGAAACAAGCGTGTTGTTTGGGGATTACCCTGCGCTCTGCTCGTTCCCCAACAATCACAATGACAAAAAAACATACAAGCAGGCACAAATAATCAACGTTTAATATCAGCACTTTTCACACATCACAAAGAATACATTTCTGAATTTGCAATTTATAAAAACCTTTTTAACCTCTATTTTTAAAAGTGCCCCTCCCCCTCCTGTGGGACATTCACCATTATAACAATAATATGTTAATCTAAAGAAATAGAGAACTTTCAGACTGATCAATAGTTGAATGGCGAGAGATTCTTCATTTGTGATGTGGTGCCAAACTATAACACTCGCTCTGATTCTTGATTTTGGGATTGAATTCAAAACAATATTAACATCACTGCACAAACTACTAATGAAAATAATACCTCCTTCATTGATGTTATGAAAGTTATGGAAATATGTGGTTCAGATATATATGGAAATCGAAGTATGTACGTGTGAGTGTGTGTGTGAGAGTGTGTGTGTGTGTGTGCACTTGTGAACTATTCCAGCCGTCGTAACAGTCAGTCTCTCTCTCTCTGATGGGGATTCTGTCTGGTTCTGTCTCTCTGCATGTAGAACTCTCATGCTTTCGCGTGTGTGTGGATGAAGTTGTTTTCGTGTGACATGGCCGCCGGACGCCGCTCACACTTCCTGTTCATTCGTTCTATCGGTTGTTTCTCTCCTGCAAATGCTCTCGTTCAGCTTCAGTTTGACAAACAGCCTTCATGAGCTGCAGGGGATCAAGGTGAAACACGTCACCTGATGGACAGCTCACACACACACACACACACACACAGGGGTTTCTTTCTTTAATGGGTCAGTTTGGCTGTGAATACAGAATTCAGGGCTGAAAGATGTGTTTGTTTTCATCTGCAGCAGCAACAGTTGCATCACACACACACACACACACACACACACACTAATTTACATATAAATGAGGTCATACTGTATAGGCTTCTATGAAACACTGCCTGCTGTTTTTATGTAAACCAGTATGCAGTATGTAGAGTTGATGGTTCAAACAGTAGCGCACTTTATTGTTGTCATCGTTGTGTGTTTAATTCAGTTCCCCGGGTATTGTGTGTGTGTGTGTGTGTGTTCATTACTCACGACTCCTAATGTGTGTGCGCTAACTGGAATGTAGAGGACAAGTGTATGAGTGTGGGTTACACTTTCAGTTATTTCACATTTATAATTTAAAATGTAAAAGTGTTGCTGAACTGATCAGATGAGTTGAGACACGTTCGTGTCATGGCTGATGTCACTTCCTGTACATCATCTCACAGGAAGCAGAAGGTTCGGTCGAGGCCAGTGACCCGTCTCTGAACCCGTCCAGTAATTAGCCGACTGATGGTTTCCTAACAGCAGCATGTGGGAGAGAGCTATTAATGTCCGGAGTGATCATCATCATCCTCATCATCATCAAGAGAAGCCTTGGATAAGCCCCGCCCCCTCGAGTCCAGAGATGGATCGCGCTCGTCTCTGTACATGTGCGATGACGGTCGAAATGTGTGTTAAAAACAGCCAACGTGTGACCGTGAGTTCTGTAAATGATATTAGTCCGAGCGATCAGCGTCTGAGTCACGCAGCGCTCGTCCTTGAAGCGATCAAGTGAATGACGGCCGCTGACGAACCCTGACAGAGCTGAATATTTATTCTGAGAGCTGGATTGTGTCGCCAGCTGACTCATCACAACTAATGAATCATTATTGACGTCTGGACACAACAATCTGTTAAAAGTTTCCACTTCCTTTCTCACACTAAAACTGAAAGACATCCAATATGACCACATTAGAGTCTAAACACACACAATTTCCATCACCTGTCCGTCACAGCTGAGCTGCCGTGCCATTGGTCCGTGCGTGAGGCGGCACAACGCAGGGAAGGTGTGGTTTGGTGTTTTTGAGCGTCAGGCTGAAGGTCCCTCTTTCTAGAGTTTTTCTGCTTTGACTTCTCATTAATAATGAGCGCAGAGAGCTGGTGCTCTGAATCTCAGATGAGGATGAGGAGTCCTCGACTCAATGAAGGAGTTTAATTCATGAGGCGCGCGGCTCCAGGTCGACCTTTGGCTGACCTCGTGCGGGACCTCTCATTATCTCCACGGAGAGCGAGAGCTCATCGGCTCTGACGCCAAGCGGCGTAAGATTCGTCACACTCACCTCACTGATCATGTGTTCATAATCTCATCGAACCTCAGTCTCTTCATTTCTCAGATTCAGTCGGTGTGGGTTAGGAGCGCTCGATGAGCCGCGGTCGCCCCGCTCAGAGGCCGCGAGAGCAGATCTGGCAACCCTCGGCGCGTCTGCCCTTCACGTCAACCCCGGTAATTACAGCCGTGGCTGATGAGGCGTGCTTTATTCCTCTGCTGCTAACAGAGGGAAAAACACATCCCAGAGAAACACGTCTGCTCCTGCGCACAGCTCAATCACGCTCTCATTTCCCAGCTTTAAGACCAGATGAGACCAGCTCCGGTGCTAGCCAGAGGTACGTGGTCACTAGCGGGTTGTAATGAGCTCTACAGCTCCTGGAGGACCGCTGTCCCCAGCCCCAATTAGACACACTGAACCAAGCCTTGCTAGGGATACTACAAACGTCCAGACAGGTTGGAGTATGTCGGTGTAACGGGGTTAATTGGAAGGCGGGAACCGGCGAACGTTCAACATAGTTTAATAATAAAATAAACCATAAAACGAAAGTAAAATGGCGGCGGTTCCTCACGGCAACTGCCGCCCACACAAACAAACTAAAACACAACATAAAGTCCAGACCTGGTCCTCTCGTCGCTCCTCTTTTATGCTTCCGGAGCTCCTCCGTGAGAGACACGAGACCGGTGTAGCGCGCAGGTGACGCGAGTGATAATGAGCATCCTCGCCGCCCTGATCGTCACAGTCGGTAGCGAGACCAAGGTCATGGGTTCGATTCCCAGGAAAAGCAGAGACTGATCAAACTTGTGGCTTAAATCCAATGCAGGTTCCTTCAAATAAGAGCGTCTGCCGAACGCCTTGATGTAGATAGAAAAGAAAACGATCTTGGTTAGTGTGATGACTAGCTTCAATCTCCTATAATCCACCAGGTTTAATTCTGCACGAATTGAAATACATGGTTAATCTAGTTTCACACCATATTAACTCCGATTGTATTTGTGCACAGGTGTGTTTAGACCCGTTCAGACAGCTCTTAACATCACCAATGTCAAATGTCATTTTATATATGGTCAGATTTGTGTGAGTTGGGATGTCTTGAGAATAAAACCTCAAACCACAGTGCAACCACATTTTTGGTAGCTGTCGCTGAAACATTTTTCCAATAAATATTCTGATTTTACCTTGAGGTTTGACGTATTAGATAGCTTCACTATTTCATTTCTAATTGGAAAGCAAAACGATGCAAAATCAATCGGTAGTTACTGAAAGTTACTAGAATAACGAGACACAAACCTCTAAATTCAGTCGCGTTTGCTCCCATTTATTATTGGTCACAGTTCATACACATACAAACCTTTAGCCCAAAGCATGCACATCTGTAGAGATGTTTCATTAGATGGACCGTACGCAGGGTTTCATAAGGACAGAGGTCAGAAAATGTAGTTCGGTAGGGGCATTTTAAGACAATTGGATATCTAACAATATCTTTAAAACCATGTCACAACCAATAGGCCTTCAGTTTTGAAGCACTTTTATTTGCATTTTTGGTAATTTCATGACTTGATTTACAACAGAGCAACGACGGTTCGTGCTTGAAGGTTCTTTTGCGTTTAATATACATGTATAATGACATGTTCATACCCTGACCTCATGTCACATGACTGCTGGTCACTGTTGTTCAGCTGAAGCGCCCCTACATCTTCTGCACTCGGTGGACTTTAGAAGTTAGAATGTGTGTCTTATAAGTGTCAAGTTTGTTGTGGTCATAAAGAGACATCTCTGCGTCTATACAAATGCAATTCTAGTCAAGAAAAAAGAGTCAGAAACAGCCGTCGGCCAGTAGTGGAAGAGCACAAAAGTGGACACATATCTGGATTGCATGTATTCCCCCAAAGAGAACTGAGGTTTTATTTTCCTTTTTTCACTCTTTAGTCTGTCGAGGAAAATGCAGGATTATTGTTGCTATAGCTCCAAGATTGTGAATCCCTTCTAGCAGGAGCGATGCCATCGTCTCTCTTTCTTTGAAAGCATGTAGGAAGCTGAAGCTGTGCTTCTATTGGCCAGCGTCACACATGTGACGGAACATGTGAGGCACGACTGAAAAAAAGCAAACAAGCTGAAGCGATCGAATCTTGCGTCCCGACATCCATTGTCGTTTACGAATCCCCGCGACACCCTACACTGTAAAAACCGTAACTTAAATTCAACTCCAAAAAATTAAGGCAACATTTTCCAACTAGTTTAGTGAACTTCTTGGTATTTTGAGTTGGTAAAAATCAGTATGATGTATTTTACAAGTAGAGTCTACAAGATAAAGCAAAACATTGTGTCGAGGAGTAGCATGCTTAGTTCAAATAAGTAACATTTAAAATAAAAAATTTAATTCATTAATTTACTCTCATTCATTTAGACAAATTATTTATTCAATCCACTTGAAATAATTAGTTGGCATTGCCATAACTTTAATAAATAAGGAAAGAGAGGTATTGGTTTCCAGCGCTCTATAACGGCGTCCGTGTACAAACGATTCATGTTAATGTGACACAACAATGAAACATTTTAACATTAAGAATGACAGAAACTTCTGAGCATCTTTAAGTGCAGCACCTTCAGTTCAATCACGCTGAATAAAGCCCTCGAAAACTCCACAGAAACCCGAAACCGGTCCGGTTCAGGCGACGACGACCGCTAACGCTCACGCCGTCATGTGGACGCCGGGCGGGTCGTGACCTTTCGCTTCGGATATAAACACTTCAATAGAGTTCCGTAGGAGCCATTTATAGTGAAGTTCAGTAAAATCATTTTTTGGTACGTAATAATAAGTTACAAAAACATTCTCACTTTTTACTTGTGTAAAACTTAAATGAATACAAAAAGAAAAGGGAATCAATTTATCGGAAGAAATATACTTTTTAAAATAAATTCCTACAGACGACACCCTGGAAGCGCTTTTTACAGTGTGCGTCAAAACCGGGCATGAGAAATCCACGAGCTCCAGAGTATGACTCCTTCATGACAGCAATATAATCCACACCAACCCTAGAAGAACCCGTCTGACCAGCTACTTACATTTTTTCTTGTAAGAAAACCGAATCTGACGACATACTTGTACGAATACTCTTACAGCCGCTCACGGTCGTTTTCCAGCTGGATTTGTTCATTGTGGCGTTTTTCTCACAGAAAAAACAGAAAACACCTTTGAATAACATGAAATCGTTCGCCGGAACCACATTCCCCCAGTTTCACAACCCAACTCCGCCGGTCAGCTCCGTCGGGATCAAAGCGGCGTTTTCCCCACCGCAGCTTTTAAATAACGTGTCCGTGAGTGCTCGGGCCTCAGAAACACATTAGTGTGAACGCAGGAGCTTGACTTGAGTCTGTAACTTTCACTGGATCTTCTGTCCCGCCGCTCCATTAAGGGTCAGGAGTTTCCTCTCAAGAGCCGCTGACAGGAAGCTTGAGCAGGAACAGTGATCGATGGCAATCTCCCAAATGGATTTCAGGCTGTGGAGGGGCTGCGCACTATGGATTTTTACACACACGCACGGACACACACTCACTCTTGGCACTGTAACGGCATCAGGCTGCTGAAATCAATCCGTAGCTGTCATCTGCGCATTGATCCGAGGCCTGTTTCCATCTCGCCGTGGAGCTGGTCTGGGCTAATGGACGCCGTCGAATCCAGTCTTAATCTGCTCAGAGACTCTAAGATCGGCGCTAATCTCTCGTTCGCCTTCAGCCGTTTAGATATTAAAGTCATAATTGGTTCCAGCGGCCGTGAACGAGTTCATGAGAGCGCGGCTGCGATGGTCTGCAGTCACAGTCGGGAAGGCTTCAGACGTCAGATCCGTGACGAGCGGACGAACCTTGTTTTAACTTGATCTTCAGGAGCACACGCTGCAGACGGCTGTGGGAGGACGTTTGTTAATGATGCGCTCACACTAATGCCTGTTTACTAGAGTATTTGAAGTAAATGTGTTGCCTGCAGCCCGTATGCTGCTGAAAACAACCTGCGCCGCTGGAGTGAGCGTCTGTGATTCTAGAGAGGAGAGGAAAGGAGAGACATTCATCACACAATCCTGTTCTCTCTGTTCTCACGGCATTGAGAAGGTCAGCTCAGATTCACACACACACACACACTCACACACACTCACACACACACACACTCACACACACACACAGTCACACACACACTCACACACACTCACACACACACACAGTCACACACATACACACTCACTCACACACACAAGTCAAGTCAAGTCATCTTTATTTATATAGCGCTTTTTACAATGCAAATTGTGGCAAAGCAGCTTTACATTAATAAGAAAATGGTGTCATTGTGCAGCTTATTCTATATATTATTGATTCATTCCGTTGCAAATATCAGTAGTTATTAGTCTAGTTAATTTAGGTATATCAGCACTGCAGAAAACAGTGACGTAATCGTCCGGCTCAGCTCAGTTCACATACAACGACACCAATGCAGGCGTATCAAAAACACTGCTGAATATCAAGCAAGTGTCCCCAACTTAAGCAAGCCAAAGGAACCAAAACTCCAACAAATGGAGAAAAAAACCTCGGGAGAAACCAGGCTTAGTCGGGGGGCCAGTTCTCCTCTGGCCAACAGTGAACACTTGTCCGATACTCAGGCAGAGTTACGGGTCATTAAACCCATTTGGAATCGCAACAGTCAAAATATTTAATCTAGTTCTAGTTTAAGATCTTTTGATCACGCCGGTATGGGACGGTTTGTTGGGATATGTGCCACTGGCTGATGAGTCGGTAAGGTCTTAACAAAGGATGAGCTCGTTCACACAGTCTCCGCTGACACCACAGGCCACATTGCTGCCGCACACAGGCACAGGTTCCCCGTCCGACCCGGACACGGCCCAGATCCAGCCAATCACGTTAATTGGTAAACCTCGGGATAAGCAGAGAGACAAAAAATTAGCGTAGACGCCATTCTTCTTCTGATGTAACGAGTACATCTGGTGTTATAGGAAGTGTTCCCGGTTCCGGCTGACCTGATCTATGCAGCCTAACAATCCTTTAACGGATATGAAGACAAAAGTTTATAGTGCGTCATGTGTATGCCAGGTTAAATAGATGCGTTTTTAGTCTAGATTTAAACTGACAGAGTGTGTCTGCTTCCCGAACAATGCTAGGAAGATTGTTCCAGAGTTTAGGTGCCAAATAGGAAAAGGATCTACCGCCTGCGGTTGATTTTGATATTCTAGGGATTAACAACTGGCCAGAATTCTGAGATCGTAATAGACGTGAAGGACTATAATGCATTAAGAGCTCACTCAGGTACTGGGGAGCGAAGCCATTTAGTGCTTTGTAAGTAATTAGCAAGATTTTAAAATCTATACGATGTTTAATAGGGAGCCAGTGCAGTTTTGACAGAACCGGGCTAATATGTTCATATTTCCTGGTTCTAGTAAGGACTCTAGCTGCTGCGTTTTGGACCAGCTGTAATTTGTTTATCACGCGAGCAGGGCAACCACCCAATAGAGCGTTACAGTAATCTAGTCTCGAGGTCATGAACGCATGAACTAGCTGTTCCGCATTCGTCATTGAGAGCATGTGTCGCAATTTAGATATATTTTTAAGATGGAAGAATGCGGTTTTACATATGCTAGAAATGTGGCTTTCAAATGAAAGATTGGTATCAAAGAGCACACCCAGGTTCCTCACTGACGAAGACGACTTAACAGAGCAGCCATCAAGTGTTAGACAGTATTCTAGTTTTTATGTGCTGAAGTTTTTGGTCCAATAATTAGAATCTCTGTTTTTTCTGAATTTAGTAGCAGGAAATTACTAGTCATCCAATTTTTTATATCAGCTACGCATTCTGTTAATTTTGAGAATTGGTAGGTTTCATCAGGGCGCGAGGAAATATAGAGCTGAGTATCATCAGCGTAACAGTGAAAGCTAATGCCATGCTTCCTAATGACATCTCCCAAGGGTAGCATGTACAGAGTGAAAAGCAACGGTCCTAGAACTGAGCCTTGTGGTACTCCATATTTAACTTGTGATGGAAATGACATCTCTTCGTTTACTACTACAAACTGATAACGGTCAGATAAGTATGATTTGAACCATGCCAATGCAATTCCACTAATTCCAGCATAATTTTCTAGTCTATTCAAAAGAATATTGTGGTCGATTGTGTCAAAAGCAGCACTGAGGTCTAGTAACACTAATAGAGAGATACAACCATGATCTAATGATAAGAGCAAATCATTTGTAACTCTAATGAGAGCAGTCTCAGTACTATGGTACGGTCTAAATCCTGACTGGAAATCCTCACAGATACCATTTCTTTCCAAGTAGGAACTAAGCTGAGATGATACTGCCTTTTCTAGTATTTTTGACAGAAAAGGTAGATTGGAAATCGGTCTGTAATTGACTAATTCACCAGGATCAAGTTGTGGTTTTTTAATAAGAGGTTTGATAGTAGCCTGCTTAAAATTTTTCAGTACGTAACCTAGTGATAAAGATGAATTAATGATCTTAAGAAGAGGATCTATGACCTCTGGAAGCATCTCTTTCAATAGCTTAGTCGTTATAGGGTCTAACATACATGTTGTAGATTTCGATGATTTAACAAGTTTAGACAATTCTTCCTTTCCTATAGCAGCGAATGAATGGAATTTTTCCTCAGGGATACAACAACCCACTGTCTGATGTGATACTGTAGTAGACAGTTGCATGGCTATAATTTTTCTCTCTAATGTTGTCAATCTTGCAAGTAAAGAAGTTCATAAAGTCATTACTGCTGTGCTGTTTGGAAACATCAGAAGTTGAGGCTGTATTTCTTGTTAATTTAGCCACTGTATTAAATAAATACTTAGGGTTGTGTTTATTTTCTTCTAAAAGATTTGAAAAATAAGCAGATCTAGCGGTTTTTACAGCCTTTCTGTACTCCATCATTTTCTCTCTCCATGAAATCCGAAAAACTTCTAGTTTTGAATTCTTCCAGCTGCGCTCCAGTTTTCTGGCTGCTCTCTTAAGGGCCCGAGTGTGCTCGTTTATACCATGGCGTTGGACTAATATCCTTAATCTTTTTTAAGCGCAAAGGAGTGACAGAGTCTAGAGTGTTCGAAAAGAGAGCGTCAATAGTTTCTGTTGCAACATCGAGTTCTTCTAAGCTGTCTGGTTTGCTAAGTTGATGAAACTGATCAGGAAGATTATTTATAAAGCAATTTTTAGTGGTAGAAGTGATGGTTCTGACA
>CM074280.1:34864581-34874581 GCA_037194245.1 Opsariichthys bidens | reverse complement strand
CTGCGGGAGATTCTCCAGCTTTGTTGTTGTTGAGCCGTTGAAGCTCCGCCCTCTTCTGGAGCAGCAGCTCATTTGCATTTAAAGGGACAAATTGAGAGTGAGTTTCATACCTGTTTTGGTTCAGTAAAGTTCTTGAATTGGATACTAGATAAAAGTCCGTTTGATACAAATCTTTACTAGCATCTCAACATCGTTGTGATTCACTCAGCAACATGTTAAGATCAGATTGCATTGGAATCAATTGTGTCTGGCGGGCTGAAAAAGACTAGAACCAGTCTAAAACCAGCAAACCGGACCGAGGCTTTAGGCTGGGTTCTTACTGGACCGGTCAGAGATGGAGGGAAGCTTTAATTGTTCATCTGCAGCTGATCTGGATTCATCAGTGGAGAACAGACAGACGCGGCGAACTGAGACCGGCTCTCAGATTCGCCTCTAATTGGACTGAAATCTGACGCTGGAAGATAAACGAGTCCAGAGAGACGGGCAAACTCAAATGTCTTTTGTACGGGACGGTGAAATGTAATTTGCGTGCGCCGTTGCATTTTTAATGCCGTTTTCTGAACATTTTGTTGGCGGGCCGTTTGTGCGCTTTTACACACGCATCAATCCCAGCGGCGGACAGCAACCAGAACACCAATTAGAGCAGTTTTCCTGCGAGCCGCTCTCGAGACGATACGAGACATGCCACAACACCTTCCCCTCTGACTCATCATCACCAGCACTGAGCAAACAGCCGCCGAATGAGTTGCTGATGGATGCGTTAATAAATCACATCCAATCAGCCCGGGAGTGCGTAAATAACCAGAGAACAGTGATGTTCTTCCTCCGTATCTCGGGGCCATGTGCCTTCTTTAATGTTGAGCATTAGTTCACGTCAGGACTAAAATGTCCTGATCGTTCACTCGCCTCCATGTCATCAAGATGTTCATGTCTTTCTTTCTTCAGTGGAAAAGAAATGAAGAAGAAATCATTCAGGATTGTTCTCCATATAGTGGACTTCAATGGGGTTCAACGGGTCCAAATATCAGTTTCAGTGCAGCTTCAAAGATCTACATGATCCAGACGAGGAATAAGAGTCTGATCTAGAGAAACCATCGACATTTAAACTAAAATAAACTTTTGAAGCACAAATGCTGGTCTTGCGCTGCTCCGATGCGCCACACATCACGTCATCACGCTGGAGAGGTCACGTGACGCAGGAGGAAGTATCGCGGGAAAACATCTCATTCTCTCCTCCAACCTCCTCCATCGTTGTTTTAAAAAAACCTTTTTTTTGTAAAGACCGTTTGACTCCGTCTTCTTTTTTTGAACACTGGATCGGTTCTTCCTCCTGCGTCACGTGACCTCTCCGGCGTGATGACGTGATGTGTGGCGCATCAGAGCAGCGCAAGACCAGCATTTGTGCTTCAAAAGTTTATTTTAGTTTAACATGTCGATGGTTTCTCTAGATCAGACTCTTATTCCTCGTCTGGATCATGAAGATCTTTGAAGCTGCACTGAAACTGACATTTGGACAGTCCACTGTACGAACAATGACATGAACGTCTTGGATGACATGGAGTGAATGATCAGGAGATTTGAATTCTGACGTGAACTCATGCTTTAATGTTATTATTTTAATGTTCATCCACAGCAGAAACTACATTGTGCTTTGCTGGTTTACTGTGAAACTCGGTAAAAAGTTCTCAGCATATCTTTTGAACATTTCCAGTGCATTTCAACTGTAATCGCACTAACAACCACGATCACTGTGATCATCAGTTGACATTGTCATGCGGTTTGACGTGTGGCTCAGAGCTCACCGCGGTCGCGACGCTGAATTCCTCCTCAGAATATGGTCTATAAAAGCACAGATCTTCTGCAGTCAGTCTTCACTAGTGATGGCTGATGTTGAGGCTGATCTCCTGTAGTAATGATGCTTGTGTGTTTGATGGCTGTGAAGCCCACTCGCTGTATTTATAGACCCTCGTTACGCTCTCACGATCGTCACACCACGTGATCCGGAGCGAGTGACGCATCTGTTCGTCTTCAATGAGAGAGGCTTTAAACATTCACACCATCAAAGATTATACAACAAAATCTCCAGCAATCAAATTAATAAAAGCCGAGTGCATATTCAGTTCATAACAAGAAGAAATTATTATGCAGATATACTTTTTACAGTTTTATTCATGTATTACTAACGTAAATCACCAAAAGCGTCACATTTAGCTCGTGCACCGCATGATTTTCCTCACCGAGGATGAATGTGTGCTGGAGATGAAGCGCGGCAGCAGAGATGTGTGCGCTGTATGGCATGTGTACGTCTGTTTACGATGTTTTTGCGCTCGTCGTCCGGCGGGACGGAGTCTAATCATTCCTGCAGCTGCTTGTTTGAGGAGCGATGTGAAACAGACATTTGTTCAGGGTGTTGTTAGCGCTCGACTGTAATCAAAAGTTGGAGAGTTCCCACACACCATCTGCCCGGTTTCTACCTCACAGCGTCACTAACGACACGTTAGCGCGGAGGTCTCCCTCCTCGCGCCGCTCCGATGAAGGACGAGATCAATAACACTGCAAACAAACGCAGATTTCAGTCCTGAAGTTTTGTTGGATCGTCTCAGTCCTAAGTCACTCGGCTTTTGGTGTGTGTTTGAATATGGCATATAGTGGACTTCAATGGGGTTCAACGGGTCCAAATGTCAGTTTCAGTGCAGCTTCAAAGATCTACATGATCCAGACGAGGAATAAGAGTCTGATCTAGAGAAACCGTCGACATGTTAAACTAAAATAAACTTTTGAAGCACAAATGCTGGTCTTGCGCTGCTCCGATGCGCCACACATCACGTCATCACGCCGGAGAGGTCACGTGACGTAGGACCACGGTAGGGCGAAAAACACCAGCTCATTTTCAGAAACGCCGTCACGTCCTCCAGCGTTCGGATGCTGGTGTTCGAGAACACAATCCTGTGAGACGCTTCTGGAGGGAATTAAAGCAAATCATCGACTTTCCAAACCACCGAACCAACGTTTGAGATGCTGCGATGTGATTGGTCCTCTGGTTAGTGCAGCGATCCAATCACAGCCTCCGCTGAGGGTCACATGAACGATGAGTCTTTTTTTTATCAGATCAATTGAGTTTTCTCAGTGTTTCCATCCAGCACTTTTAATGTGAAATCCCAAAACCGCAAAACAAAACACTGAGGCGTCGGCGTTCTCTGGTGTCCTCTGATGCCGTACATGTTTTGCAGGATGATTTTCGGGATAACTCGGCGTAGACGTGAAGTTTCTGCTGGAGTAATTCGTCTGACAGCTGTTTTGAGAAGTGTGATGTGATCTGGCAGCACATCAGTCCCGTGTTCGAGTTCATGCGGTGTACTTCAGCTTTTAGACAAGATTGCTGATTTTATTGTGGTGTAAATGAGTTCCCGTCGAGCGGGAATGGACACACGCGACAGATGAGTGGAAACGGTCGGTGCTGTATTAATAGATTTTACAGCAGCTTTTGATGTTATTGAGCGTCATATTCTTATGGCTAAACTAAAATGTTCCGTTTTTTTCCACTAACAGCGTTTTATGATGGATCTGTATTGCACAGGAGCTGTTGTTGTTGTTTCTATTCTCAGAAATGACTGTCCGTATGTTGTCGATAACGCTAATCTCGCTGCTCATTCATCAGCTGGACTTCAGGACAGGTCTGATATAGACACACAGATCACATAGTACAGCAGTGGAAATGTCAGTCGTGAGTTTCCTGAGCTTCAGATGCTGGAGAACTGAGCAGGTCGTGCGTCATTGTCCATTTCAGCTCAGTGTTTTTGATATGCATGGAGAATTACCATGGCTGTCAGCGAAGGATATATTTTCATAAGCGTGTTTTTTCTTTGTGGGTTTCAGGCATGATTGTAAAACTCTTCTATCATACTCACTAACACTTTTCATGAAAAAGACGTGGTTCTTATAAATGGACGGCACAGATGAGATGTGTTGGCGTAGTTTTGTAACTGCATTTATTTGTGGGATTGTTCTGTTTCGTACAGATTTGCGGAAGCTAATGGATCCAAATAAACCGCGAACAGGAGTACGGAAAGCAGAAGTCGGAAAGTTTCCTCTATTTGCATCGGAATATCTTTAGTTTTTTAGCAGAGAACACACACACGCCGCCGGTGTCCTGACGGCCGAGAGAGGCTGTGGTGCTGCAGGGACAGGATTCAACGCTCTTCTCTCTGTCCTCAGCAGTCATAATGATTTCCAGTGTCCGGCAGAAGTGAGAAATCAATTTTTCTCTCTCCCCAGCTCTTCTTCGGTGTCTATGGGATTATTTTGGGCTGAATTGAGCGCGGTCACCGCGGCCTCGCGCTTCTGGTTTCTTAATAACGGCCCGTTCTCTGTCGGTTCCAGCGTTCTGTGTCTGATCAGAAAGCGGAGGCGTCTCTGAATACTTATTAGCGCCACACAGACTGCCATGAGCCGGTTGGGTTTGGATTAAATCCATCGTTGCGTGACTGCGCTGAGGGAAACCTCTGCTTCTTGTTATTAATATGTTGGAGAGGACGATTGTGGAAAAGGACAGCCGCGCTCTTCTCCGAGAACGAGAGAAGAACAAACGGACACGCGTGTCAAATGACTTCAGTTCAGCTAAGGTCATAAAAAGTCTCAACCCGTTAACCGTCGAGCTCTTTTGGGGCATAGATGGGAAAATGAACGGTTGTAATTGGTGAACAGGGTTTGTCTGTTCCTCGGAAAATGTAACATTTTGAAATGTGACATTTTTCAGCTTCATGGGAATGGGATGACACGTGGTGTTCGTCGCATTAGCTACGGGAACACATGCAAAAATCATGGACAGGATTGAGATATGTTGAAAAAAAGTCACGCAATATGGTAAAATTGAGCCGAAAGACTCGAATAAGATGTTGAAATCTAACCCAGATTTTATTATTAAGCCGTGATGAAACGCACCTGTTGATTTCTGTTACATTTTTACTGGATTGTGATGTTAAGTGTTACAGAGTGTCCTCCGCTGTGTTTGACTGTAAGTTAAATTACTGCAAAAACACCTCAAATCATTTCAAATAATAAATCATTTAAGTTTGACAGAAAGTAGTCTTTGAGAAAGTCTTAAGGATAAATCCAAATCCACAAACTTAATAAAAATAAGTATTTATGTCTAAAACCGCTGCAGAATTATAAACCACTTGAACGGTTACACGCGAATTACATACGCTCTTCTTTTTTTAGTCCCGCCAGATGACGCTAATAAAATCGGATTTTATATGCCTTGTCCTCTGTTTTAACATGGAATTCTGCTTGAATTGAAAAATAATTCATAAATCTATTGTGAAAAAAAATAGATGCATAGTATCATAAAATCAGCTCAAAATTCTAAATAATAATCAAAAAATATTATTGAACAAAAATACATTACATTGGTTTTCCTGGAAAAAAAATAGTGCTCACTTTTCACTGATCGCTGCTGAAAACGCGTACTGTAAAATCAACGTAATGAACTAAACACTGTATTTTATACAAAATATGTATTGTAGAAACTAATTTGCACTCTAAAATTGCTATAAAATGAAAACTGTAGGTCTAAACAAGTTGATATCACAAAAATTGAGCAATAAAAGAGTCAAATGTCCCGAGAAAAACACGAATCACGATACGCAGTCCTAATGTTAGTTATCGAAGCCCAAAGAGCGATGATTGAATTAAATAAATCTGCATGTATTTAACACAGTGAATATATATTTCACAAATAAAGGGTTTATTGCTTTTCTTTCAACACATTATTGTTAAATAATCCAGTATCAGTTCAGCTCTAAATCATGTGTGTCGATCCACTCGAACATAAACTGATTTCAGTACAGTATAAAATAAAACATGTCTGGAGGGATTGTTTGCTTGTTTAGTTTAGTAAAATAATCTGTGTTCTGCATAGACAAACATTTTTATTTGTGCAGCGCTTGGATTTGATTAAAGCGCTGCAGAAATCGGTGTTGAGATCTGAAACTCTTTCATCATGATTTCACAGACTTTAGCAGGTTGAGCCGTTTGTGTGAGATTGTGTCTCTTCTCGTCGTTCATATTCACCGGCGCTAATGACTACATCTGCGCAGACGCGTCAGTCAGCGCCGCGCTAATCGCCTCATCCGTCTTACTTTAGACCGGCGGGACAAACAGATCGGAGCGTCCAGCGCATCCATTTCCAGCTGTGTTTGGCCTCTGCACTTCTGAAGTCTGTTTCCTTCTCCGACGGCTTCAGAAAACACGCAAATCTGCGTCTCGTACCTTCCGTCACCTTCAGCGGAACTGTCTGGAGATCTGCGAGTGGACTCAGAAGACCGTGAGAGGATCTGCGTTCATCTGGAGGTCAGCTGTGACGCTCACGTTTACATTCAGACACTTTTAGGCATTAAAGCAGCGTCTGACGGAGAACCTGGACGTAGAAGAGATTGTTGAATAAAGTTATTTTTGTTTCTGCGCAAAATCTTCATTAGTGTTCTGAAGATGAACGAAGGTCTGAAAACGACAAGAGCGAGAGGAATTAATGACCTTTAAGCTTTTCATTTATATGCACTTTGCATTCAGATATTTTACCGTGAAAAATGTTACCAGTGAATCATTGAGTTTTGAATCGTTCACATTTGAATGCATGAAAAATGTTTCAAATGAAGCATTGAATCATATTGACTTCCCTAAACGGTCAGTTTTACATAAAAAAAAAAAACGAATCATTGAACCGAAACGTTTTGAGTCGATGCTCTTGGACGGATGGTTTGAAGTAGTGGCTTTTGCACCGAACGATCTTTTTCAGAGTTCATAGAACTATTGGCTGAACTACCCGGATTTTGCCATGTTCGCTCCGGAGGAACTTGGAACGATTGTAGTTCAGAGTATACCAGCTCTATCGGTGACGTGAGTGCACACGCAGTGGTCAAACAGTGGCAAGTGTTGACATATTTACTTCATATTTACGTCCCTGTGTTCTCGTCCCTGTGTTCTCGTCCCTGTGTTCCCGTCCCTGTGTTCCCGTCCCTGTTTTCTCGTCCCTGTTTTCTCGTCCCTGTGTTCCCGTCCCTGTTTTCTCGTCCCTGTTTTCTCGTCCCTGTTTTCTCGTCCCTGTGTTCTCGTCCCTGTGTTCTCGTCCCTGTGTTCCCGTCCCTTTTTTCACGTCCCTGTGTTCTCGTCCCTACCTGTTTTTTCGTCCCTGTTTTCTCGTCCCTATGTTCCCGTCCCTGTGTTCTCGTCCCTGTGTTCTCGTCCCTGTGTTCCCGTCCCTGTGTTCCCGTCCCTGTTTTCTCGTCCCTGTTTTCTCGTCCCTGTGTTCCCGTCCCTGTGTTCTCGTCCCTGTGTTCTCGTCCCTGTGTTCTCGTCCCTGTGTTCTCGTCCCTGTGTTCCCGTCCCTGTTTTCTCGTCCCTGTTTTCTCGTCCCTGTGTTCCCGTCCCTGTGTTCCCGTCCCTGTTTTCCCGTCCCTGTGTTCTCGTCCCTGTGTTCCCGTCCCTGTTTTCTCGTCCCTGTGTTCTCGTCCCTGTGTTCCCGTCCCTGTGTTCTCGTCCCTGTTTTCTCGTCCCTGTGTTCTCGTCCCTGTGTTCTCGTCCCTGTGTTCCCGTCCCTTTTTTTCACGTCCCTGTGTTCTCGTCCCTACCTGTTTTTTCGTCCCTGTTTTCTCGTCCCTGTTTTCTCGTCCCTGTGTTCTCGTCCCTGTGTTCTCGTCCCTGTGTTCCCGTCCCTGTGTTCTCGTCCCTGTGTTCCCGTCCCTGTTTTCTCGTCCCTGTGTTCCCGTCCCTGTGTTCTCGTCCCTGTGTTCTCGTCCCTGTGTTCTCGTCCCTGTGTTTCCCGTCGCTGTGTTCTCGTACCTGTTTTTTCGTCCCTGTGTTCTCGTCCCTGTTTTCTCGTCTCTGTTTTCTTTTCCCTGTGTTCTCGTCCCTGTTTTCACGTCCCTGTGTTCTCGTCCCTGTGTTCTCGTCCCTGTTTTCACGTCCTGTGTTCTTGTCCTTGTTTTTCGCGTCCCTATGTTCTCGTCCCTGTGTTATCGTCCCTGTGTTCTCGTCCCTGTTTTCACATCCCTGTGTTCTCGTCCCTGTTTTCGCGTCCCTATGTTCTCGTCCCTGTGTTCTCGTCTCTGTCCCTCATCACACACACTCAGAATTGATTCATCTGAATCACTTCACTGTAGTTCGTCCGCTCGCTTCCTGTTCTATTCATCCGTCATTATTTAACTAAATTTTGAAAACGTATAATTGGCATAAAGCATGAATGCAGTGGTTCTCTTTCACTGGACTCATCCTGTGATTTCTTCATGAGTTTGATGATCATTGAGTCTCTCTGAGGTTGAGCGCGTGTGACGTAAGCTTCATTAAACTCATCGAATGGTCTTGGCTGGTTTCCTCTGGAGTAAGCGTGAGCTGAAGCTCTGACGGTGGAAGCAGAAGCTTATCTTTTTATAAAGCACTCACAGTAATTGTTCTGTTGAATCGTGCGCATTACTCGAGCCGCAGAGCTGTAAATCATCACGTCTGCAGCGTTTATTATAGTGTTCATGACGGTATATTTTACTAACGTGTGTATTTGTTAGGTCTTGTTGCTATTGAAACAGTGAGCATTTCATCTTGTTATTAAGAAAAATGAGAGACGAGTGGAAAAAAAACAGTTTGTGGTGTGCCACAGATGAGCTTAACGTGGAGCGTTGCTTTAATGAGTGGATGCTGTTAACCTGACGTCTTTCCAGCGCTCCACGTGTTTCAGGATTGTTTTTCTCAGATAACTCGATGCGTCAGGTGTTTGTAGTCAGATCTGCTGTGTTTCTGTCAGCGTTATGGATGGTCGTGTCGAGCGGTCATTTGTCACGGGGTTCATCATCCCTCGCTTCACCTCCGTGTCCTTCAGAAGAGCTGAATCTGAACGCTGGTTCAGGTCCACACAGTCTGTTAGAGCTTTAATATCTCCATTTGAACACAGTCATTCCTATAGTCGGGTGGGTTGAATTTGATATAAAATACATTTTTCAGTTGTAATCTTTTTAAAGGGTGTCTTTTGTAGTGTCACAAATATAGATTTTTTTTCTGATCCTGTAATATCTGAAACTCTTCCAATACTCATTTTCCACAGTATAGATACACAACAGCAGCTGCTCTCTTTACTCATTCCCGAAGATTATGTTCTCACTTGCACATAAATCCGCCTTAAATTGAGTTCAAATACACTCAAAATAATGTCAAAACGGCGGTTTTGGCGAGTATTCATGTAAACACAGTCAGTGATGTTTGAAGTGAACATAAACAATTGAAGAAAGCGCATGTGTAACAGTGTAATGGATCCGTGCGTCAGCTCTTAAAGTGACAGCAGCCTAATAAACCTGCTGACAAATGATGGGATAATATTAAAAATACCTATATGGCAGTTTTTCTCCATGGTATCGATGTCAAACCTGTGGTCAGTGGAAATGCGGAGTGGCTAGTGTAGCGGAGCTAACCGAGGCTCCTTCCTTCCCTCACTCGTGAACAGCTCAGTGCAGCTTCTGAAGTGACCGGTCTGTCGTGGTGAAGGAGTTGTGCTTCAAGGCGAAGCTCTCAATTTACCGGTCAATCTACGTTCCTACTCTCACCTATGGTCGTGAGCTTTGGGTCATGACCGAAAGAATGAGATCCCGGATACAGGTGGCCGAAATGAGCTTCTTTCTCCGCAGGGTGGCAGGGCGCTCCCTTAGAGATAGGGTGAGGAGCTCGGACACTCAGGAGGAGCTCAAAGTAGATCCGTTGCTCCTTCACATCGAGAGGAGTCAGCTGAGGTGGCTCGGGCGTCTGTTTCGGACGCCTCCTTAGGGAGGTGTTCCGGGCGTGTCCCACCGGGAGAAGGCCCCGGGGAAGACCCGGAAGAGCGGGAGCAAGGGTCTGGGGAGAGGGAAGTCTGGGCATCTCTGCTTAGACTGCTGCCACCACGACCCGGCCCCGGCTAAGTGAGATAGATGGATGGATGGATGGATGGATGGATGGATGGATGGATGGATGGATGGATGGA
>CM074280.1:34844581-34859581 GCA_037194245.1 Opsariichthys bidens | reverse complement strand
CATTTATAGCATCAAATAAACATGAATGAACATCAGAAGGAATGTTGTTTCAAGACGTGATTCAAGTTCACCGGCGTTCATCTACTGACTGCTCTGACGGACAAAATGGTGGATTATGATTGGTCAGATCGCCTGTCAATCAAACCGCCGGTGAAGAGTCAATTATGACTTAAGAAGTCGACATTACGATATCCTAAATTGCAATTATGAGATGAAAAATCAAAATTAAGACTTAAAAAGCCAAAATTATGCCAAAAAAAGTCATTATTATGACATTAGAAAGTCTAAATTGACATAAAAAAGTCATAATTATGTTCAATGTCATAGTTATGACTCTATGTAATAATTGACTGCGGTGCTTTTTTGTCATAAGTTTGGCTTTTAAAGCCAAAATTGACTTAGTAAACTTTATATGTCATAATTGTGACTTTCTGACTTGACTTTCTTATGTAAAAATTAAACGTCAAGATGGAGTCAAGGACTGGCCAGATGAATGTTATCATCACAATTTTGTTTAAAAAAACTGACGTTCAGAAATATTGTTTTCACAGTTTAGTGGCGACGGCCTCGGATCGTGTTTCCTCTTCAGCGGGACGTGTCCCGGCGCTGCAGGCGTCTCGGGTGTTGTCGGTGGTGTTCAGGGGGATTCACACAGTTTTTCGTTGTTAGTTATATAATGGTGTGGTTTCGTTGTCTGAACCAAATCAGGCTCGTGGAGGTCCAGCTCGGATCGGTTGATGAGAGAAGTCTGTGTTCGCATTGAGAGCTCTGGACGAGACACCTGTGAAATTACTGGAGTCTTTCTGTCGGGGAAATCAAGCAAATGTCTCCGTCGGCTCTTCACGTCAGAGACTCTCGTTTTATGTGATCGTCTCAATACATACATATTTAGGTTTGTACTGTGACTAAATTATCCATTGAGTGTAGAAACCAGTAACCAGCGTGTGTTTCCCTGAGCGCCTCCCTCTCTCTCTGTCTCTCTCTCCCTCCCTCGCTCTCGCTCCCTCCCACCTCCTCCGTCTCTCTCTCTCTCTCTGTGTGTGTTTGTCCGCAGATGTGTCTCGCTCTCTCTCTCAGTCTCAGGCTGTGCTTTCACTCGAGCGGAGCGTCTCGTCAGCTTCAGCACTGCCACATCTCTCTCGCGCGTCACTGCCGCGGTCGCTCACGGACAGATCTGCGTTGTGCGAGAGGATGGAGCCCGTGATGCTGCAGAGTCCCGTTTCGTTCGCGTGAGACCTTCTCTCTCCGAAGGAGCGCCGCAGAACCCCGGGAATGAGCACGAGTGGAGATAACGGATTTACCCGGGCAGGAAGATAAAGTTAATCAGCGCTCGAGAAGCAGACGAGGACCGTGGGGAAGAGGAGCGGCTCGCTTCGGCGATGAAGCTGACAGGAGACGGCCGGATCGTTGTTTTGCTCTTCCCGTCTCGGAGGCTGGAGTCCCTCCTGCGTGATTTATTTTGGTCGGTCTCTGGTTTCAGCTCACGTCTCTGTGCTTTCCGCTCGTCTCTGGAGGTTTGATCATCCATCGTCAGGACCGCCGTCGCCTCTCGTTTCTCGTTCCCTGCTTTTATTTCATTCGTTTTTGGTGTTGATTTATGCCTGTGTTTGAGTGTTTTCATCCAGGATGGTTTGTCTCGGCACGAGCGTCGCAGACTTTAGATGGATAACCTCTGCAAGCTCTTGGCAAACTTGAGGATCAACCCGTCAGGATTCTAGTTCTCGTGTGTCCATGTAGATCTAACTAGAGGTTTTCTTTCAGTTTATTTGTTTTGGGCGATTGTCACCACACACAGTTTTTCTCTGTTTTTGGTTTCAAAGGTTGGTTGGTCGACCCCATCTTTGGATTGCATTGAGGAAATCGTCGAAAGAGTTTTTGTAGATCTTTTCTGTTCCTCGTGATCGAGGCGTTTTCCCCTTCTGCGGGAATCTAGAAATCATGGATACCGGCTCGCTCTGACATGTCTTCCTGTTTTTGTCACGTGAGGAGGCGTGGCATGGAAGCCCCGCCCCCTTTCTCTTCCGCCCTCAGGGCTTTGCTTCTGACCAGTGGATTAGTGCTTTACCCACGAGCCCCGGCTGTAGCTCCGCCCAGGGCCTTCTGGACCAGCGTGACCGGTTTATGGAGGCTGGTTCTGTCCCTGGCTCTGCTCGCCTTCCCGGGCCCGGCGGTCTCGGCTAGAGTATCGTCAAGTCTGAGCACCACACATCACGTTCACCATTTCCACAACAAGCACGGCACCGTGCCCATCGCCATCAACCGGATGCCCTTCCTGACGAGAGGAAGCCACGGTAGGTGCGAGAGCGCTGGTGTTCGCCATGTTGGAAGGTGTGCTTCTTTTCTTTATTTTAAACATTTACTGATATTGGATAGTCTAGAAAACTCGGTGGAAGAGAGAACGGACCCGGGATCGGGGAAGGTCAATTGAGCCGGGACTCAAAAGGAAGGTTATTCAAAGCGACTTGCGTTGCATTCAAAGTAAATGTACTTTTTATTGGTTTCCCTGGGAATCGAACCCGTAACCTTTTAACCTCACTTAGCAGACGCTTTTATCCAAAGCGACTTACAAGTGAGGCAATCAGGGGTCAGGAGTCTCGCTCAAGGGCACTTTGGTCATGGTGTTGAAGGTGGAGAGAGTGCTGTTCATTCACAATCCCCACCTTCAATTCCTGCCGGCGTGGGAATCGAACCAGAAACCTTCAGGTTACAAGCCCGACTCCCTCGCCACTAGGCCACGACTACCCCGACTTATATTGCATTCAAAGTAAATTGGATTCAAAATTTGATCGGTTTCCCTGGGATTCGAACCCGTGACCTTGAGCTACAAGAACGATTCCGTCTCAGTTTAGTTGTGACGCTGTGTGTTGCGGGTGGAGGCTTGATCTGTTGCAGCCAGTGAATGAACGTGCTGGAGTATCAGTGACGTTGTGAAAACTGGACTCGTGTGAGCTCAGAGACGGCGGATTCTGGAGCAAAGGCTGTAAATCCAGATTTATGTAAGGAATAATGTGCTGCACATTGAGCTGTGGAATCCATCGAGAGTTGCTTTTATATGAAGAGACTGCAGTGAAGGTGTGATCACTCTCGCTGTGTTGCTATATTTGTTCTCTCTCCCGCTCTCGTTGATTCAGTTGGGGTTCAGTCAGGCGTCGACGCCGTCCCGGCAGCAGAGAGGCCGTCCTGAACCGTGTCTGTGTCGCTGATGATTGGCTCTCAGCTCTCGTTCTCCGTCCGATCGCGTCCAGGAGAGTTTAGTCAAACCTGTTCGCAGACAGTCACTGCATGCGAGATTAGATTGCAGTTCTCTTGCATCTTTGTTTGCATAATTAATGTCGAGGCATCCCGCGGAACCCTGAACAGCTCTGGGTGAACGTTCGGCGTGAGAGCGAGAACGAGGATAAAGACCATAATGCTCTGAGATTTTCCTCTGGAAGTGTGTGAGAACCGTTTGAAGTGTCTGTGCTGTTGAGCAGAGCTTCATAAACACCCTGAAAACACTGACCCCGCGCTGAACCGTCTCGTGTTGACGGCGGTTTCTAGTTCAGCGGGTGCTAACGCTGGTTCGTGTCTGACCGCAGGCGTCTCTCGATGCCCTTAAAGGAATCCTTCACAATCCCAGCCACATTACAAACCCGTAAGACTTTTCTTTCACGCAGCAGAGATGTGCAGCAGAGCAGCGGATCTCATTCACATCAGCTTTTGAACTGAACGGATCCCAGCTCACAAAAATACATTCTGAGAATGTTTGGCCAACATTGCCATTAATAAAGCGTTATTTCTGAACGTTTTTATAGGTTATGCAAACATTGAGGAAACGTTACTGATGAATGTTCTCTAAACGTTCTGAAACGAGTTGTAACATTTAAAGGGTTAGTTCATCCAAAAATGAAAACTCAGTCATTAATTCCTCCACCCGTAAGATCTTCGTTCATCTTCAGAACACAAATGAAGATACTTTTGATGGTTCAGTGAGTCTCTATTGACAGCAAGATCATGAACACTTTCAAAAGACACTAAAACACATTTAAAACACGGTCATGTGACTACAGTGGTTCAACATTAATGTTATAAAGCCACGAGAATACTTTCTGTGCGCCAAAAAGACAAAATAACGACTTTATTCAACAATGAACATTCAACATGAAGCTTTACGGATCTTTTGTTTCGAATCAGTGGACCGTGAATCAAACTCCCAAAGTCACGTGAACTACTGAATTTGCAAACGTATGATGTAACGAAGCCTCGTTTACTGAAATCACATGACTTCGGCACTCCAATTCACTGAATCAATATGAAAGATTCGTAAAGCTTCATGAATCGGTGTTTTGAAATCGTCCATCACTAGATATTGTTGAATAAAGTCGTTATTTAGTTATTTTGAGGCACAAAAAGTATTCTTGTCACTTTATACCATGAAGGTTCAACAACTGTAGTCACATGACCTGTTTTAAATATGTTTTAGTGTCTTTTTGGGCTTCTGAAAGTGTTCATTATCTCGCTGTCAATGGAGATCAAAAATATCTTCATTTGTGCTCTGAAGATGAACGAAGGTCTTACGGGTGTAGAACCGCATGAGGAATTACTGACCTTTAAGCTTTTCATTTATATGCACTAATACACCGATTTGCATTCAGATATTTTACTATGAAAAATGTTACCAATGAATCATTGAGTTTTGAATCATTCGCATTTGAATGCATGAAAAATGTTACCAATGAATCGTTGAGTTTTGAATCATTCGCATTTGAATGCATGAAAAATGTTACCAATGAATCGTTGAGTTTTGAATCATTCGCATTTGAATGCATGAAAAATGTTACCAATGAATCGTTGAGTTTTGAATCATTCGCATTTGAATGCATGAAAAATGTTACCAATGAATCGTTGAGTTTTGAATCATTCGCATTTGAATGCATGAAAAATGTTACCAATGAATCGTTGAGTTTTGAATCATTCGCATTTGAATGCATGAAAAATGTTACCAATGAATCGTTGAGTTTTGAATCATTCGCATTTGAATGCATGAAAAATGTTACCAATGAATCGTTGAGTTTTGAATCATTCGCATTTGAATGCATGAAAAATGTTACCAATGAATCGTTGAGTTTTGAATCATTCGCATTTGAATGCATGAAAAATGTTACCAATGAATCGTTGAGTTTTGAATCATTCGCATTTGAATGCATGAAAAATGTTACCAATGAATCATTGAGTTTTGAATCATTCGCATTTGAATGCATGAAAAATATTACCAATGAATCATTGAGTTTTGAATCATTCGCATTTGAATGCATGAAAAATGTTACCAATGAATCGTTGAGTTTTGAATCATTCGCATTTGAATGCATGAAAAATGTTACCAATGAATCGTTGAGTTTTGAATCATTCGCATTTGAATGCATGAAAAATGTTACCAATGAATCGTTGAGTTTTGAATCATTCGCATTTGAATGCATGAAAAATGTTACCAATGAATCGTTGAGTTTTGAATCATTCGCATTTGAATGCATGAAAAATGTTACCAATGAATCGTTGAGTTTTGAATCATTCGCATTTGAATGCATGAAAAATGTTACCAATGAATCGTTGAGTTTTGAATCATTCGCATTTGAATGCATGAAAAATGTTACCAATGAATCGTTGAGTTTTGAATCATTCGCATTTGAATGCATGAAAAATGTTACCAATGAATCGTTGAGTTTTGAATCATTCGCATTTGAATGCATGAAAAATGTTACCAATGAATCATTGAGTTTTGAATCATTCGCATTTGAATGCATGAAAAATATTACCAATGAATCATTGAGTTTTGAATCATTCGCATTTGAATGCATGAAAAATGTTACCAATGAATCGTTGAGTTTTGAATCATTCGCATTTGAATGCATGAAAATGTTACCAATGAATCGTTGAGTTTTGAATCATTCGCATTTGAATGCATGAAAAATGTTACCAATGAATCATTGAGTTTTGAATCATTCGCATTTGAATGCATGAAAAATGTTACCAATGAATCGTTGAGTTTTGAATCATTCGCATTTGAATGCATGAAAAATGTTACCAATGAATCGTTGAGTTTTGAATCATTCGCATTTGAATGCATGAAAAATGTTACCAATGAATCATTGAGTTTTGAATCATTCGCATTTGAATGCATGAAAAATGTTACCAATGAATCGTTGAGTTTTGAATCATTCGCATTTGAATGCATGAAAAATGTTACCAATGAATCATTGAGTTTTGAATCATTCACATTTGAATGCATGAAAAATGTTACCAATGAATCATTGAGTTTTGAATCATTCGCATTTGAATTGAAAGAGTTAATGACTGAAATTACATTTTTGGGTGAACTAACACTGTAAATACGTTTAAAAAAGTGCTCCATGAAAGATATATAAATGATGTTTATGAGAACATTATTAAAGACCAGATAACTTTGAATGAGCGTTTTAATAACGTTCCTGGAGGAGCGTTTGTTCATAACTGGGGAACCTAGCCGGAACGTTCCCTGTCAGGATGGTTGATGCTCATTTGAGAGCAGAACGTCTTCATGAGTAATAGTTTGATCCGTGTAAACCATTTTAAGGCTCTACGTCTAGAGCCTAATTCCACATGACCGCCCTCTTTATATGTCAGCGTGTGTTTTATTTATGACAGCATCAATCCAACACGCCTGACGAAAGTGTTGAAGCACCTCATGAATATCTCCCTCCAGGACATATCCTGAATATGTTGCGTTCCAGGAGATTCACACAGCTGATGTAAGACGTGGAGTTATCCGTGTGTTTGCTGTCGTTCAGAGCGCTCTGCCACAGTATATGCTGTTGTTTTCTGATGCTTTTCTGCTCACTGTCTGGAAAGCGTGAAGTCACTCAATATATTCTAAGAACGTTTTACTAACGTTCCCATTCGGTTGTGAAAACATCATTTCTGAATGTTCTTAGAGCGTTCTTAAATGTCCAGTTTTTTTCTATGTTTTTTGCAGGTATTGTGTGAACGCTACTTTTGAAAGTTCTCTGAAAAAAGCAGTTAAAAAACGTTAGGAGAGCGTTTCAGAAAAATGCTTCTTGGACGATGTGTACATAGTGTTTTTGTGCTAATGTTTTGAGGAGATTATTACGGACCGCTTAACTCTGAACGAACGTCATTAGCGTTAACCTTGCCGGAAAGTTCTGAGGATGTTTGAGTAGTTTAATATCCTGCTTCGCTTCTCCCTCGTGAACATGCAGTGAAGTCCAGCTCTTCGCAGTGCTCCAGTGCAGTGCTTCTGGACGAGTTTTCTGTCAGTGTGGTGTGGGGTTGTGTGTCCTTGAGCGCTGATTCTGCTGCGTTTGCTGATGCAAGTCCATATGGAGCCGGCCTCTCAGAGAGCATCATGGGAGATGTTTCATCATCCTCTGCGATGTCTGTCTGTCCGTCTATCAAATGTCAGGAAATGCGTGTCATTGATCATGTGATTCTTGGCAGGCGGTCAGAAGCTCAAGATGCTCTTGAAAACATGTATTCTCGTGAAGATTGATCTGATGTGATCATGGAAATATCTGGATGCCGTTGAAGTGGTTATTTCCCCATGTTAATGAAGGACTGATCTGACAGCAGTGTGTGTCTGATTCAAGTTCAGCATCGATGGTTATTGATCGTGTGGTCGATAGTCAGGAGTATTGAACACTCTTGTAGTTTGAAAGTGTGTGTGAAGATATTAGACACAACTGGATGTTTTTCACACACATGCTGTCCTTGAAACACATTGATGTGTGCAGCTAGAGTCTCACATTAACTCTCGACAGGCACCACATGTGAGTAAAAATCTGTGTTGGTACAGAACGTATTCAGACCCCCTTAAATGTTTCACTCTTTGTTATATTGCAGCCATTTGGTAAAATCGTTGAAGTTCACTTTTTTCCTCATTAATGTACGCACAGCACCCCATATTGATAGAAAAACACAGAATTCTTGACATTTTTGTAGATTTATTAAAAGAGAAACTGAAATATCACATGGTCCTCAGTATTCAGACCCTTTGCTCAGTATTTAGTCGAAGCACCTTTTGATCTCATACAGCCATGAGTCTTTTTGGGAAAGATGCAACAAGTTTTTCACACCTGGATTTGGGGATCCTCTGCCATTCCTCCTTGCAGATCCTCTCCAGTCCTGTCAGGTTGGATGGTAGACGTTGGTGGACAGACATTTTTAGGTCTCTCCAGAGATGCTCAGTTGGGTTTACGTCAGGGCTCTGGCTGGGCCACTCCTTCGTTATTTTAGCTGTGTGTTTAGGGTCATTGTCCTGTTGGAAGGTAAACCTTCGGCCCAGTCTGAGGTCCTGAGCACTCTGGAGAAGGTTTTCGTCCAGGATATCCCTGTTCTTGGTCGCATTCATCTTTCCCTCGATTGCAACCAGTCGTCCTGTCCCTGCAGCTGAAAAACATCCCCACACCATGATGCTGCCACCACCATGCTTCACTGTTGGGACTGTACTGGACAGGTGATGAGCAGTGCCTGGTTTTCTTCACACATACCGCTTAGAATTAAGGCAGATTTGTGTGTGTGAGTGTGTGTGTGTGTGTGTGTGTGTGTGTGTGTGTGTGTGTGTGTGTGTGTGTGTGTGTGTGGGTATTCCCTACGTTATGGGGACCAAATGTCCCCACAGTTACAGTAATACTAGTAAATGTTGATCTTGTGGGACATTTTGTTGGTCCCCATGAGGAAACAAGCTTATAAATCATACAGAATGATCTTTTTTGAAAATTTAAAATAGCAGAACATTTTCTGTGATGGGTAGGTTTAGGGGTGGGGGGGGGGGGGGGTTAGAATGTACAGTTTGTACTGTATAAAAACCATTACACCTATGGAATGACCCCATAAAACATGAAAACACAACATGTGTGAGTGTGACTGTGAGTGTGTGAGTGTGTGTGTGAGTGTGAGTTTGTGTCAGTTCGTTTGTGTGTGTGAGCTTGAAAACGGGAGTATTAGATAATAGAAGAATTTAATGAGAAAGTCTTAAAGATTTCATGTAATTATAACATCTTTAAGCACCAGTACAGTAGTTGTGGAACATGTAATGTGAACACACACACAGTTACACATGTGCTGCAGTTAAACACATCAAAACAGCAGAAACACAAAACTATTAATCACACATATATCTGATGTGGAAAAACCATTGAACACAGACAATCAGTGATGTCTCTCTCTCTCTCTCTCTCTCTCTCTCTCTCTCTCTCTCTCTCTCTCTCTCTCTCTCTCTCTCTCTCTCTCTCTCTCTCTCTCTCTCTCTCTCTCTCTGTCTCTCTCTGTCTCTCCAGTAATGTATTCATGGAGGCGAAACTCACAGGCATATAATTACTGATTCTGTCTGGATTATTAATTCAGGGCAGTGTTTGAAATGGCACATGCCACGTCCGGTTCTCCTCACACTCTCTCACACACACACACACACACAACCACACACTGTTGGCCTGCTCTCTTCAGGTGTCCTTGAGTGGGTCTGATGGTGTTTTTTAAGGGCTCTCATTCAGAGCGCCTCTGCTGCATCTGCAGGTGAACACAACTCCCAGAATGCATCAGTGCATTGGTCAGGAGCCCGTCTAGAGCTCCTCATTCCCGAATCACTCAAGTGATTCTTTCAGATTCAGTTTTTGTCGTTGTCTTAGCTTTTACACATTAAGTTCATTTCAGTGAATCAATTACTTTGAACCATTGGGAGTCTAGTTCATTTTAGTGAATCAGTTTGTTTTGGAGGATTTGGAGTCCAATTCTGTTTTTAGTGGATCAATTCTTTGTATGATTGGGAATCACTCATTTCAGTGAATCAATCCATTTGGACTGTTAGGTGTCAGATTCTTTTTTTTTTTTCTTTTTTTCCAATGGATGATTAGTAGTCCAGTTCATTTGAGTGAATCAGTCGATTTGGGATTCTAATTCATTTTGGTGCATCAGTTTATTTTGGCTGATTTGGAAATTTTGTGAATCAATTCCATTGGATTATTGGGAAGAGTCTCCTCGCGTGTGTATTAATAACTGCATTAATATGTAATGTAATGTGTCATTCGGAGTCGTTTGTGTGTTGTGCGGTAATCCTGTGCTGAGACGCAGATGTTGAATCAGTGGTAGAGACAGACGCGTGTCCTTCATGAGGGCTGATTTATGAACACTTCAATCAATCAATCAATCAAATTTTATTTGTATGGCGCCTTACAACAGCCAAAAGGTGCACAAGGCGCTTTCCAGTAAAAGCATCAAGAGACAACAGGAAATAAAACCGAAATATCAGTTAAAGTCAGAGGTTTACGTGTTAAAAGCTTGTCTTCAACTGCGATTTAAAAACACTCAACACGGTGAGGCTTCGCAGAAATGTCGGTAAAGCGTTCCATAGATTAGGGCCCTGGACAGCAAATGACCGGCCTCCAAACTTTTTATATTTGAATTTTGGAGTGACCAGAGAGGTGTGTTCAGAGGAGCGGAGAGTTCTGGGTGGTTGATAGACCGGGGCCAGACCATTGATGGCCTTGAAGGCGAATAGCAGGATCTTATACTCCACCCTGAACCGCACCGGGAGCCAGTGGAGCGAGCGGAGGACTGGGGTGATATGAGTGCGTTTGGAGGTGTTGGTGAGGAGACGTGCTGCCGCGTGTTGAACTAGTTGAAGCCGATTGAGAAGTGATTGATTAAGTCCAGTGTAGAGGGCACTGCAGTGGTGCATCCTCGAGCTGACACTTAAACACCAGTGTGGTCTGAGAGAATCATCCAGATATCCTCACTGGAGGCTGTAGATCTGCACTGTGAGGGTCTTCACACACCGACAGTCAGAGACTCGTTGATGATTGGCTGCTGCTTTATGATATGCAAACATCCACTGGATGCATATATACTTTAGGTTAATTCATGCGTTGGGTAACTCCTCACACAATAATGATGTCACTGATGATGTGATTGTGTGGGCGGGAACACGTCTGTTCAGTGGATCGGACTCCTCTGAGCGAAATCTCATCAAGGAAATCCAATAATTAGTTCTTCCTCAAATGCTTCTGCATTATCATTATCGGTCCGACGCCGTGTCAACATGATTTTGAATCCAGACGGATAAAATACCCAGAATGCTCTGCTGAAGTCAGCCAGTCAGATTAGAGCTCCCTAGATCAACTGTTCCACTTTCGTTTTAACCATGCTGCGACCTCACAACAATTATTATTATTATTATTATTATTATTATTATTATTATGCATGGTAGTAGTTGTAGTAGTATTTATTTACTATTATTATTCATTATTTTTTATCATTTATTTATTTATTATAAGTAATGATTATTTGTTCATTTGTTTACTTAATTGTTATTATTACTATTACTTATTGTTATTAGTTTTATTCGTTTTTATTTATGCATTTAATTATTTAATGATTTATTTACTATCCCAATTATTATTGTTATTATTATTGTTATAATTTATTATTGTTTATTTGTTTATTTATGCATTACTAATGATTATTTACTTAATTATTCATATTATTATTATTTCACTATTAGTTGTTGTAGTAGTAGTATATATTATTATTTATGCATTACTAATGATTATATATTTACTTAATTACTATTATTATTATTAATAATAATATTCTTTTATTTGATTATTATTAATATTATTTTACTATCAGTTGTATTAGTAATAGTATTTATTATTATCCATTATTTATTTTTGCATTAACACTGGTTATTTATTTACTTGATTATTATTATTAATAATAATTTAATAGTATTATTATTAGTAGTAGTAGAAATAGTAGTATTTATTATTTATTCATTTATTACTAATTGTTTTTATTTACTTAATTATTACTACTACTATTACTTATTATTATTATTATTATACTTTTTTTTTTTTTACATTTTTGGTTGATTGACTGATTTTTACCATTATTCATTATTATTATTTACTGCTAGTATTATTTATATTATTTCTACTGTCATTATATAGTGAACATCAGTCCAGATGTGACGGTAAACAGTATCGTGACCCTCAGCTCTCGCTCCTGTTGTTAGCGCTGTTGTGTGAGTGTGAGTGTGTGTGAGTGTGTGAGTGTGTGTGTGTGTGAGTGTGTGTGTGAGTGTGTGTGTGTGTGTGTGTGAGTGTGTGAGTGTGTGTGTGTGTGTGTGTGTGTGTGTGTGTGTGTGTGTGTGTGTGTGTGTGTGTGTGAGTGTGTGTGTGAGTGTGTGTGTGTGTGTGTGTGAGTGTGTGAGTGTGTGTGTGTGTGTGTGTGTGTGTGAGTGTGTGTGGTGTGTGAGTGTGTGTGTGTGTGTGTGTGTGTGTGTGTGTGTGTGTGTGTGTGTGTGTGTGTGTGAGTGTGTGTGTGTGAGTGTGAGTGTGTGTGAGTGTGTGAGTGTGTGTGTGTGTGAGTGTGTGTGTGAGTGTGTGTGTGTGTGTGTGTGAGTGTGTGAGTGTGTGTGTGTGTGTGTGTGTGTGTGAGTGTGTGTGTGTGTGTGAGTGTGAGTGTGTGTGTGTGTGTGTGTGTGTGTGAGTGTGTGTGTGTGTGTGTGTGTGTTGTCTCGTCAGCTCATCTGCTCTGTTTGGCGCTGAAGTGTGTTGATGCTGCACAGACTGACACTGTTTAGTGAAGCAGTTCCCTGCAGTCATCTCACGACCGACACAAACAAACAAACAAACAAACAACACGCGCGTCACTGCAGAGCGGCCTTTACACCTTTGTTTCAGTTCAGTTCACCTTGATTTATACAGCGCTTGTCACAATACATATGGTTTCAAAGCAGCTTTACAGAAAACGTTTGTTTGGGTGTTCTAGTCAGGAAATATTCAGTGATGAGAGACGAGTGTGTCAAATACGACACTCATATACAGCTATACACTTATAATACAGGCTATGTGGTTGATTAACTTGTTTTTATTAAGCATAAACTCACTTCATTTTGATGCTTCTTCTCAGAAAACAGGACTAAAGCATTTTGCCTCTCCAGTAAACGTATCTTAATTTAAGAATGTGTAGATATTTAACAGTGCATTTTATCAGAGCTGTGACGGTGAAGTCCTCCGCGGGAGCGTCAGAACACGCTCTTGTTTCAGCGCGAGCGGCTGTGGACGGATCTCAGCGGCGTGAGCTCACTGAACGAAGCTGACGCCAGCGGCCGCAGGAAATCCTTCACAGAATCAGGTGCAGGCCTGATGAAAATAACATTTTTTTGTTAATATTAAAAATGGGTTCTGAACACACATATAATTTCAGCTGATGTTGGAGTGAAATGCGCGGCGTTTTTGGCTCCCTGTGCTCAGACTGTTAATTACGGACGTCCTGGACCTCGAGCCGCTTCTTTCCCGCCGTAATTACCTGTCACAGCGTGACATCAGATCAAAGCGTGACATTGTGCCGGCTAAAGGTCTCGCACCTGGACGGAGGCCGTGATTGGGCGACGGCTCTCACAGGATCCCAGTGTTGTTTCGAGTGGACGAGCCGCTGATGTGTGAAAGGCTGTGATCGTTCGACATGACAGGAGAACAGCAGCACACGGACACAGGCTGAATACTGATGTGTGCGCCGTGAGATGCGGCTTTGAGTTACTAGGGTGTTCTGGCTGTTGTAGGGTGTTTTGGGGTGTTGTTAGGGTGTTGCTATGAAGTTGTGCTATGTCGAGTTCTCAGTGGTTTATTGCACATTGCTATGTAGTTACTAGGGTTTTCTGGGTGTTGTAGGTGGTTGTTAGGGTGTTGCTATGCGGTTGCTAAGGTGTTCTGAGTGGTTTATTGCACATTGCTATGCAGTTACTAGGGTGTTCTAGGTGTTTTATGGTGTTCTGTGTATTTTAGGGTGTTTTGGGTGGTTGTTAGGGTGTTGCTATGGAGTTCTGATTGGTTTTTTGCATATTGTTATGCAGTTACTATGGTGTTCTGGGTGTTGTAGGTGGTTGTAAGGGTGTTGCTATGTGGTTGCTAAGGTGTTCTGAGTGGTTTATTGCACATTGCTATGTAGTTACTAGGGTGTTCTGGGTGTTGTAGGTGGTTGTTAGGGTGTTGCTATGCGGTTGCTAAAGTGTTCTGAGTGGTTTATTCCACATTGCTATGCAGTTGCTAAGGTTTTAATGGGTATTTTATGGTGTTCTAGGTGTTTTGGGTGGTTGCCAGGGTGTTGTTATGCAGTTGCTATATGCAGTTTTTTTTTTTTTCACATTGTTATGCAGTTAATAGGGTGATGAGGGGTTTATTTGACATTGCTATGTGAATTGTAGGGTGTTTTGGCTGGTTTCCAGGGTGTTGCTATGCAGTTAATCGGGTATTGTGGGTATTTTAGAATGATATGGGTGGTTGCCAGAGATTTAAAATCGTGTGTTTAGACATTTGATAGACAAGGCGATTATTTAATCAACCTCACCG
Organism: Opsariichthys bidens; assembly: GCA_037194245.1. NCBI lineage: Eukaryota > Metazoa > Chordata > Actinopteri > Cypriniformes > Xenocyprididae > Opsariichthys > Opsariichthys bidens. The sequence goes on along the minus strand of CM074280.1, from coordinate 34,845,203 downwards.
GTGTGTGTCATTATATCTGCAAATACAGCAGCACATCTGCTCAGCACAGACACACATCTGTTGTTCACCCGTTCATAGTGTAATGCCGAGCTCATGGTGTTTAGAGACAGACTGGAAGGGCTGTTCCACCCCTCAGTGAGGATGTTAAACTGCTTCATACAGCACACTGAAATGGTTTACCTGGGAACTTGTAACTCAGAGCACCGATTGAGATGCTGGAGATCAGCGTATCGCTCGCACTATTAAAGCATCTGCATGGCTCATCAATATTCCTGATGAATGAGGATGAATCTGCAGCTCAGGTCTTTCAGAGCAGAGACAGAGCGATGGCTTGATTGAGCAGCTGATGAGAGGCTGAGGAAGATGCGGCATCTTTATGGCACCCGCTCTCACATTCATTCACTAAATGAAAGCTCTTATTATTCAATAGAGTTTGTTTAGGATGTCTCAACAATTTGTGGAAATCTTATGTGCAGATTACACAGCGATTGCAAATAATTCAGATTAATGTCCTAATCATTAAGATGTGTGAAAATATGCAAATACTCATGAGGATCATCTGATTGGTTGATTTTAACAGTTCTTGGTGGCACACACGCACACACTCTATGTATGTTTGACC
>CM074280.1:34814581-34839581 GCA_037194245.1 Opsariichthys bidens | reverse complement strand
GGTCCAAACCCGTCAGCATGTCAGTTGAGTGCAGAATGAGCTCTGCAGTGTGTGTCAGCCTGAGCTCGGTTTTGTCGTCTGTCGTCGTGTCTGTCATTCATGGGCTGGGCAGAAATCGTTCTGCAGTCATTTCACTGATGTCGTGACAGTGTGGACTGTGTTTCAGTCCCTCCAGAAAAACGCGATTATGCGATCGCTTGATTTCACGCATAATCAGACAAAGTCCGCATATTTATGCGGGGGTCACATTTGTTCAAATACGCCGCACTTTCGCCGCATTAATTGCCGATTTCAGCAAGAAAAATATGCCGGGCGAGCATGATTTCACAATCCCTGTATTTTCGTTGCAAAAAAGTCACGTATATCATAGCAGAAAGTTGAGAAATGTTGCGTTTACTTCACACAAGTAAAGCGCCATTATTTCCCCCTGTTGCCATGGGAACCTCATGAAGTGACGTAATCACGCGACGTGAACGTCATCGCTAAACGCCGCGGTGAAACCGTGATGAAGTCGCAGATCATTCACCAACAAAAATAAGCGCAAAAAGAGCGCGAGAAGCAGTTTCCCGCTGTGTCACATGACAGTGGGTGAATTATTCTGTGTCGGACCGCAGACGACGCCGTGTATCAGTAGTGTGTGAAATAACTCACGCTGCAGTGAGAGACTGGAAGCACTTGATTTAACACAAGATGTGGCTTTTGTACAGCTACCTCTGTAAAACATTTTATTTGTTTATATTTTATTTATTCATTTTCACAGAAGTTGTTGAATATTCGTGTAGTGAAGCGACAGAACTTGTTTGACTCGATGTTTTGTGAGTTTGAGTCGTGTGTTCATGAAGGTCTGGAATAAATCAGAGCGAGAACTTCAGTATTCAGTGATTTAGTATCTTGAAGTATCAGAAGTGACTCTCGACATGAAGGCAGAGTCTAGAGAGAACAGAGTGTTGGGAATCAGCTTTTCCCCTCGCAAGTTCCCACAATTTCATTGCATTTTTTTCAGAAACTGTGCTGCATAATCGAGGATTTTTACCCACAACAATCACAAACAAAATCTGTGTTTTTCGGGAGGGACTGTATGGTTATAGTTACAGGACTTAATACTTAATGTACTGAAATTCAACTACGTTGAATGTCCAAATGTCCCCGCAACGTAAGTAATACCAGTAAATCTTGACATTGCGGGGACATTTTGTTGGTCCCCACTAGGAAACAAGCTTATAAATCAAACAGAATGATCTTTGTTGAAAATGTAAAATAGCAGAACATTTTCAGTGAGGGTTAAGTTTAGGGGTGGGGGGGGGCAGAATGTACAGTTTGTACAGTATAAAAACCATTACGCCTATGGAATGTCCCCATAAACCATGAAAACACAACGTGAGTGTGTGTGTGTGTGAGTGAGAGTGAGAGTGTGTGAGTGAGTGTGTGTGTGTGTGTGAGTGTGTGCGTGTGTGTGTGTGAGTGAGAGTGAGAGTGTGTGAGTGTGCGTGTGTGTGTGTGTGTGAGTGAGAGTATGTGTGTGTGTGTGTGTGTGTGAGAACCGTGGTACGAAGCTCATTAGAACCGCTCAGCACCCACACACCAGCTCAACTTGAACCAGCCCGTCACACTGAGTTCTGCTTCACCCTGTCCAGGCTGCAGAAACACCACCAGCAGTTTCGTGCTCGTTTACATATTTAAATGAGTGTGTAATTGACATCAGGTTATACAGATGACTGACCTTTGACTCCGTTTGTTCTCATCTGTTCTAGCACCGACAGCAGCTTGTTTCCTTTTCCCGCTGGGCAGTGAAGCGTAGAGACAGAGTCTTCCCGCGGGAATAGACACACACACACACACACACACACACACACACACACACACACACACACACACACACACACACTCAAGAGTGCTGTTGGAATGTCAGCCATCTGATCTCATTAATATGCAGCACACGCTCACTGTCACTCATTAGGATGGACCGCCCACTGCTCTCTCCTGACCAATCACACACAAGCAGTAGAGATACACATGATGCTGTCAGATTTTTTGTCATCATTAAGATTTTTTACTTGCTATTCTATATATATATATATACAAATTAAATTGATCAAAAGTGACAGTAAAATGTTTATGTTACAAAAGATTCTATTTCAAGGAAATGATGTTCTTTTGAACTTTCTATTCATCAAAGAATCCTGAAAAATAAAATGTTTCCACAAAAATCTGACGTTTTCAACTGATAATAATCATGACTGTTTGTTGAGCATCAAATCATCCTATCAGAGTGATTTGTGAAGGATCATGTGACTCTGAAGACTGGAGGAATGATGCTGAACAGTCAGGAATAAATGACACTGTATTTCACTGTTTCACTGTATTTTGATCAAGTAAACGCAGCTTTGATGAGCGGAAGAGAAAGATTTAAAAAATCTGACCGACCGCAAACCCTTGAACGTCAGTGTGTAAACATCTTTTTGTTCGGTCGGTTCTTTTCTCAGCGTCCTCAGAGAAAGCGTGTGATCTGCGACTGCAGAGGAACGCTGTGATATGATGATGATGATTTATTCATGAGCACACAGCAGCATGAAGAGACTCAGCACAGGTTTGGGACACTCGGCTGTCTCGATGGATCTTCCAGTCAGGTGTTTCCCGACACAGATGCGCGTCCTCTGTCACGCTGAATCCTCTGATGATGAACACGGCAGCCGTTTCCCGGTCCCGTCCTCCGTCACGTCCCGAGCTCTCGCAGAACGCCGGCGGCTCCTGAAAGCCACCGGAGCCAAAAGACGAATGTTTCCCGCTGAAATGAGAATTGATTTTCCCAGCGGTCACGGGCCCCTAATCAACATCCTGTTCTGATAACGGACCCGGGGCCATTAGAGCCGCGAGACATCTCCGAGACGCTGTCGAGAAACAGAGCTTATCTTCTCTCTCTTTGTCTTTGTCTCTTTCTTCCATATAAGACGCTCTCGGGAGACGCAAGAGAAGGAATGAAGCAAAAGTAGGTGACCTCGATTTGCAGTCGTTCCGTTCCGGGACATCAGACGTGATTCCACGTGTCGTCACGTGACCGTGTGCGTGCTCAGACCTTCTGGGAAACATCGACACATCCACGTCGACGCAATAAAAACAATCTGAGCCGTTGATGCGACCGTCACTGCATGCGTTAAAGCCACAGTGGGTTCAGCGTCTGACATTCATAACTGTGTGGTGTAGAGCTCCTCCTCACACGCGCTGCAGAAGGTGGCGGTCATCGGGTGTGTAATCACCGCAGCAGATGCAGCGCTCGCCCTCTGCGACCTCAAACCTCTGACCGCACCACCGCACGGACACAGAGCCGAGCCCAGCGCTCTCCGCTCGCTCAGGCCGCATGGGTTCTGGACCCTGACGATGGAGTCGGACGGAACCTCCTCACAACATTATAGGCCACTTGTGCTTCCATGAACGTTAAAGCTATAGTTCATGCAGAAACACTCGTTCTGTCATCATTTATTCCCCTCGTGCCTTTCAAACTCTGGCCCATAAAAGATATTTAGAGCTTTGGGAGCCAAACGACACTGGACCCCATTGACATTCGTTATATGGATGGACAAAAAATGTTTTTCAAACTATCTTCTTTTGTGTTCTACTGAAGCGACAAAGACACGACACGAGGTAATTATTATCTCATGAACCCTATAAAACTATCACAAATGATCATCAGGCGTTTGTTCATCTCTCAGTCTTCACTGTATTGCATTGCATTATATGTTTTAAAGGGTCATGAATTGAGAAATCAACTTTTCTTTGAGCTTTTGATATATTAGAGGTCATCGTGCTATAAGAAGATCCTGTAAGATTCAGAACTGAAAACTTCCTTGTTAGTCCAAAAACAGAAACTCCGCCTCCTCAGGAGAGAGAAATCAACGCCCACTTCATCATTACATCATTAGCCCCGCCCACTGGTGTGTCAGTGAGAGGAGGAGGAGAGAAGAGCGACTCAGGACTGAAACACCTTCACAGGATCATAATGCTGGGAATATGCTTATTTATTTGCAACAGTGTGAAAGTCTCAGCTGAGCTTCATTGATTTAATTCGGTACTTTTCACTGTGGATTCTTTGCTAAATGCAAACACTTTTACGATATGGACCCAACAGAAACGAAAACACGTGTTCATTCGAATGCCTGATCTGATATGATTCCTGTACAGTCAGACGATCTTTGTCTGTGTCAGTAAATCAAACCAGCGACTAAACGCTCGACGTCACATCGTTTCTCTCAGTAGGATGGAAATAATCTATGAAATAATATTTAAGTGATCAAAGAACGCTCCCTTTACTGTCGCTGGAGCTGTCAATCAAAGTTCATCAGTGTCAGTTCTGGACTCCTGTTTTATTCAACGATCTCTGATTTTACGTTTGCACTGTTAGTTATGATGAACGCATTCGTTAGAGTGCAGAAGTCAATTTTCAATGACGCGATCACTGCTCATGTGTTCAACATCATGATCATCACTGCAACCTTTCATGCCACGATCTCATTATAACGCCACAGATCTCAATGTCACGCTATAATCAACACTGTTCATGATCAGTTAACCTTGAGCTGCGATAGAGAGAGAGAGTAGTACTTTGCTATTTCACATGCAAAGATGTCAGCCAATCACAGCAGTGGGCGTGTACACTGAACTCTCACAGCAGACACGCCCCTGAAAACAGAGATTCAAACCAATTATTATTTTTGATGTAAAAATAATAGAAACATTATGAAACAATAAAACAACAGTTCATGACCACACAGCTACGAATTTAAATATTGTCTTACTAAGACTTATTGTTGATATTTATATGTACTTTATACTGTTTTAAAGGTGTCACATTATAAAAATATCAAAATCTGCACCAAACTGCACATTTTTAATAAAAAATAGGCATTATTCCCATCCATATTCTCACTGTACCATACTATATGAGTCTGATGTATCCAGTGTGATGCTCAACAATATCCCACACGAGGCTTAATCTTCTGAACGCCACACAGAAATCGCAGCGAGCTCTAGTTCAGTGACGTGTTGACTATAAATAGGGTGACTTGAAATAAACTGGCTCATGTTTTGGCATCACCGGTCCTCCGGTTTGCCTCGATCTCCCGCTCGTAACCCGTAGCTTCCGCTGGAATCGCTCTGTGTCGAATGAACCTTTACCTGATTGAGAGGATGAATTATTGAGGGATCAGAGCTCTTTAGATCCGATGTTTGGACTCGTCAATAATTCAGGCGCTCGTCCTCTTCAGCGGGCTCGTGTCTCTTCTTCCGGCCTGAGCTGAAAGCGCTCCAGAAACACACCGTCTGATCCGCTTCAGACGCGGGATCATCAGGAACTCTTGAGATGTTTTTTGGGAGTCGTGAATATTTCAGACAATGCTGTTTGTTCGGTGCTCGCCGCGTCTCAATCTGCGTGACATTCATGCAGACGCTTTTACCTCGTCTGACACTCCACCCAAAAAGAGTCATCGTTTATCAACTCACAAGGAGGTGAAGCTGCAGTGAAAGTCAGTGGTTTCTTCAAAATATCTTTGTCAAACAGTTGTGAGTCGTGAATATGTAAATAAGGTGTTTTATGAGGCGTTTATTAGTGTTTACGAGAGAGAGACGACAGACGTCTGGACCCGCCGTCACCAGTGGCTTTCAGAGCAACTGCTAACTGCAGGATTTGTGTGTGTTTGCTGCGCGCGTGAGACTCACAGAAGAATCTGCTGTTCGCGCTGTGACGATATGGAGCAGATGGGTGGATATTTTCAGTTGTTTGAAAACCTGCTTGAAAACATTGTTTTCTGTAGAGTTGAACTGACAGACACACATCGCCGTTATCTGACGCTGCTGGAGAATTCCACAATCAAAGCCGCTGTGAAGGTTGCAGTCGTAAAGGAAATAGCAGGCACGTCCTCCGGCGGCGTTACGCTCGCAAGACCAAACAAATAAAGCCAGCGGCCGCTGCGGTGACCTTCAGAGAGAGGAAGAGGAGCGGCGCACGCTCTGTCAGCCGGAAGAAGCGTTTAATACACATGAAAAGAGCTTCCGATCGATCCGTCCATCCGTCCTCCGTACGTCTGTCTCTGTCTGTGAGGTCTTTTTAAATTTCAAGGCTTCTTCAAACATTCATCTTGAATCGATATGAGTTCCTTTGAATTGTGCGGATCCTGTTTGTGTCTGAGTTTCCATCTGAAGGATGTTCGTTCGGTGTGTCGGATCATCCGTTGACCAAAAGGTTGTTTGGGCGTTTGCATCCTGTACATCGACACAAATCCATCAGTGGTTGACTTTTTAATGTTGTGTTTATATTTTAACGCAGTTGTAATTCGACGAAGCTAACGGGAACGTTTGAATAAGTCTTTAGACGTGAACGCGGCACTTCAAAGGCTGTTTTTAATGTGATGACCAAAAACATTTGTTCATCCTTCTGAGATTGTCGTCACTTGTAAAAACCGGACGTTTCGAGATGAAGGAAATCCAACATTTGATTGAAAAAAAGACATTAATTATAACCATCAGATGGCGGCTCATATCAGCCATTTCCTCTAAGAGTTTTTCACTCAGTTTCGCTTTTGAATGAATGTTAAACATTACAAAATCACTATTTTTAAAAAGACACTTTATCAAGGTGAAGTATGAAATGAAAACGATAACGTTTCCAGCGATTGAATGTCACGGGAAGCGAGCGGCGCTCTCTCTATCGTCACTGAAGCCGATGATGATCACGCTTAAGAAAACTCACATTTATTCTGTGAATCTCACTAAAGTTCACAATAAATCTGTAGTTTACAGCGTGCTGACACTTTTATTTCACATGTAAAAACTGAATTGAATTCACCCAATGTCGCTGTAACACAGTTCGTAAACATCGGAAGAAGGAGACGGGAACCGGCGAACGTTCAGCAACTTTTAATAAAATAACCAGACAAACAAAACGAAAGTAAAAGGGCGGCAGTCGCCGTGAGGACAAACAAAATAAAACACAACATAAAGTCCAGGCCTGGTCCTCTCTCGTCCTTCACTGTCGTCGCTCCTCTTTTATGCTTCCGGAGCTCCTCCGTGAGAGACACGAGACCGGTGTAGCGCGCAGCTGACGCTCATTATCACTCGCGCCGTTCCCTCGCGGCTCTCGCCCGCCCGGCTCGTCACAGTCGGTCATTCCTGACTATTTCAGCGTCTGTTTTCTGATTATAAATGAAGTTTTACACTATTGATGCTCGACACACCAACATCTGACCTTTCACCGCAGGTTTTCCAGCTTATATTATAGTGGAACGCTTCAATTGCTGGCAGAAATAATCTGAATGGTGATTGGTTGTTTGACGGTCCAAGTGGGCGGGTCTTAAATTCCCTCTCTATTCACATGAATGAACGAACATCGTTTTGCCGAGTAAACATCCAGCGACGGGACGACTTGTTGAAGGCTGTGATGAGGCGTGAGTGCTGTGACAGGACGGGGATGTCAGCGTGAGGTCCAGAGGATGAGCTTCATGAAGTTTATGGACACGGATCCGTCAGGAGGAGGAGAGATGGATGTCAAACTCCTCCTCATCCATCAGACACCTGAGGCCCAGCACAGATTTCTGGGATACTTCAGACGTGATGGATGTGAGCAGGAGAGATGGATCTGGAGTCCTGTTCAGAATGAAGCCGTAAATAACATGAGCTTGTTGTTCGTCCTCTTATTCTCAAATGATTCCTGGAGCAAAAGCATCCGGACCGAATGTTTGTTGGTGACATCACCTTTGTTGTCTGTATAATGGCAGAGAGAGAGAGAGAGAGTCAGACGGCAGGTCGTGACCTTTAACCTCAGGGTCACTAATGGACGTCTGAAAGCGTCTGTCCTGCGGCGATTATCTGCGTCTGAGCTGATTCACTTCTGGCTGCTCAAACACACGTAATGTGTGTGTGAAGCTCATTCCCAGCTAACTCGACGTTCTCTCGACGTTATGAACAAACAGAACATTCGTTCAAAGTTATCTGGCCTTTAAAGAGTCATGAAACCGACCGACTGCAGATCGCCGAAAACTAGAGCTGGAAAGCGGTCAGTTTTGTGTTTCTCTGAGAAGTTTCTTTCTTCGCGGTTGCGTGGAGGCGTCGTGACGTGAAGCGTGTGATTGGCTGGAGAGGCACGAATCTACATCATCCGCTTCTCTGCATATATTCATGAGATGAGCTCTTGCAACCCAATGAGATCCATTACAGCGGAGAACTCAAACACGCGGAGCGCAACGATCATATACGAAACGAAACACGTGACCGTGAACGCGATGAGGAATTTGTTAGAGTTTCGTGTTCTGTCTGTCTGTTTCCCCGGTCCTGTCTTCAGTCACGCGTTCCTTGGTTTGAGATTTAGTCCTGTCATTCGTCACATGGTCTTTGTTTTGAGTTTCAGTTCGTCATCGTCTCATTATTCGTCTATTGTCTTGTTTGTAATCATGTCAGTCACCTGTGCCCTACTCGTTATCCTCTTGTGTTCCTCTGTATATATTCCCTCTGTGTCAGTCCAGTGATGTTCAGTCGTTAAAGTTTCGTGGAGATGTCCGTGTTCTGTATTCCTGCCGTGATTCCGTTCAGCAATAAACTGTTGGAAGTTTATATGCCGTCTTCGAGTCGTAATCCAGCACGTCACGTTACAGAGTTATTCTGACACGCAGCAGACTATGACTGCGTTCACATTCGCACCAATAATGCAGTTATTATAATCGGAGGTCTGAAGATGTTGGACTCGAGCAGAACTTCACTCCAGTTCACATGCGATGCTCATTGATTAAGTGTGATCCCACACTCAGACACACAGTATGCTTGTAACCGGCCATTCTTTTAATCTACTCACATCGCATGTTTATGGATGTTCTGGCTATCATTTGGCGCCGTGATGAACGTCGTGACGCCGGGCTTGCTTACGCTGCGACTTTGGCGATTTGGAGAAGAGAAAACTTCATAATGAAGTCGTGTATGTAGTTTAATGCGATTAAACTACGATTATGTGCTTCGCTTATATTGCCAGAAGCCCATTACAATTGCATGATGATGATGTAAACCCTGATCGGCCATGTTTCCATCACCTCTCTCGCAGTAAAAATACTGGATTTACGTGGTTGGATGCATTTCTCATGCGCATAAACTACGACGGAAACACTTTTACTGAATACGTTTTTTAATGCTCATCAAAAAAGAAACGAGACTTTGCGATGGGACCGATCCTGTTGAACAGCAATGCTGATTTCTGGAATACAAGAGCAAAACCCGTCGTTAAAGTGGTTCAGTTTAATCGACCCTTCTCAAGCGGTTTGATTGACAGGCGATCTGACCAATCATAATCCACCATTTTGTCCGTCAGAGCAGTCAGTAGATGAACGCCGGTGAACTTGAATCACGTCTTGAAACAACATTCCTTCTGATGTTCATTCATGTTTATTTGATGCTATAAATGAACTAGAGATGATGGAGGAGCGACACATTAAACACACACTAGACGCTGTTGATTCATTCAACTTCTGTTTTAAATATGAAACTGTTTCATACGTTGTCAGCTCCGTGAGAACATGATGTGTGGCGCGAGAGCGCATGGCAACAGTAACTAGAGGGGGCGGGGCTTTTGCACGATTGCGTCCACAAACACCAGTGAGGACGTCACAGCGTTTACTGTGTTTTGTGTCGAACTGACGCTTGCTTGTAAATGTAATGAAAACATTACTAGATGTTTTGAATGTTTTTCTGTTTCTTGGGAGATTACATGTTTGAGCGGCTCTGTTTGTCATGTGTTTGTTCCGTCTGTGGTCAGGTGTTAATGTGCATGTGTCCATAATAATGAGTGCTTTCCACGCTCATTTCTTCATGTGAATGTCCAGACTAAAACAGGGGCTTCGTGACACTTTAAAAATGTTCTCAAAACGCAAAAGCGCATCATGTTTTAGCTGGACGTTCCTAATGCTACTGTTTGTCTCAGACGTTTCAGTTGGAATGAAACATTCCTGTTGGAAGGTGTTTCTGTCTGCTGGGTTGTTTGTTCTCACACTCCTTCAGTTTGGCGGAGGGAAGGACGCTTCATTCAGTCTTTGTGTTCAGCTTGTTGTTTTAGTAGTTATTGATATTGTGTCTGGATTGTTGCTGTTATTGACTAGTTTCTGCGGGGAACACGCGCTGCTTGTTAGTACTCTGATTTAGTGGAGGTGTTCACTGCTGAATGAGCTGATTGATCAGTGCGGCGTGTGTGTGTGTGTGTGTGCGCTCACTGCTCTTCTATCTTTAGTCTCTCTGTGGGTGTTTTCACGAGTGTGTGCATTGGCTCCGTGTTTCCGGAGTCTTTCCCCGTTAATTATTCAGAGCGCAGCCATCAGAGACGGAGACCCACGATTCCTCCGAGAGGCTGCGATTGGCTGAAATGAAGAGCGTGAGATCTATATTTGTGTCGGATAACATCTGCTCCTGTGATCCGGTTCATCCTCACAAGCCGATGTTTGGGCCGATAGCGTCTCGCTGACATCCGTGCGTTCGCTGGACGCTTCACCCAAAGTGATGTGCATTACATTGAGCGAATGTTCTTCCTCAGTTCGTGGTCTGTGCTCGACTGCTCTCGAGATCCACACAAACTCTCCGAGCTTCTGTTGCTGATCAGCTCTTCTCATTACACGTTCACTAATGCACAATTTTATTTGGAGTAATCGTGTGTAAAACACGGACCAGAGGCAGCTCAAAGAAGATAAAGCACAATAATAATAGTCATATAATGAGCTTCAGTTTCATATGAGCTCGTGGCAGTCGTCCTCATCCTCATCCTCATCCTCGTCCTCGTCCTGATCGTCTCCGGTGACGGTCTGAGGCGCTGGTTCTGCCCGGTGTGTGTGACAGACGTGAGGGTCTCCAGTGACATTCAGCAAACGCAAAGAAAATGAATCAATAAACACTCTGAGGGAGATAAAAAAGAAAAAAAAAGACCAGAGACGCTGATCAATAATCGTCTGGGATGGACGAGAGATAAAGAAATGAAGGAAATGTCAGGCGTGACCACAGAACAAACACATGACTTCAGTGTGACCTGTGTGTGTGTGTGAGTGTGTGAGAGTGTGTGTGTGTGTGTGTGAGTGTGTTGCAGCAGTAGGTGAGAGTCTGACGATCAGACCGTCTGTTCTTTGTGTTTCTGCTCTTCTATTAGGTTCAGATTGTCAGCTGCATTAGCACATCTTTCCACTGGCTGGAATATTTATGCTCCATATTTCATGAATTATAAGGTTCTATCTGACATTTTTATTAAAATCGAGTTATTCACATATTCGTATTATTACAATGACCACTTATTTACATTGTGTGATGTTTCTTTTTAAAGTTGTGTATATTTTGGGAATTTTGGGAATGCTTCTGTCTGCAAAGTCGGACTCTAACTTGGTTCTATCTGTGTGAGCCAATCAGCACTTGACGCACACACGAGGACCAATCAGGTTCAGCTTTCTTTGTTGAAAACAGCTTGTGGAAACAGTCGTACATTTTGTTTTTCCGGATTCTTTGCTGAATAGGACGTTTGAAAGAACAGCATTTATATGTTTTTATTTTACTATCACTTTTGATCCATTGAATGTGTCCTTGATGAATAAAAGTATTCATTTCTTAAAATAAAATCACACAGTATGAGGTACGTTTTGTGAAAGGTGTTTCAAACGAGCCGCTCTGCAGAGAAAGAGGAAGAGTGTTGAGGATCAGTGTCGTGTAATGATCGTACTGGTCACTGACGTGTCCTCTCGCTCCTCCTCTCTCTCTGCCTCTGACGGACTTCACCACAGGTGAGTGATTCCCTTCTTTCACACATGTAGAACACGTGTTGATGTCTTCAGCATGATTTTGTCTGCTGACATTTCTCACAGTCAATTTCACAGTTTATTTTAAGTCCCCTCTAACTAAAACTAAAACAGTTCACAGAAACATCAGCGCCTGCGATTTCGGTGACTTGAATATTTCATCCGTCTTGTGTTGTTTATCCGCAGTGGATGTTTTATTTAGCAAAACCCCATTACAGGGTGAAAAACCGTGGAAGCTCGGCGGAGGCAGTTCGGGTCTCGACATTCAGCCGCCGCCAAAAGATTTTTTGTGCTTCATCAAATTTTAATAAAGCCCTGTGTTTTAATGGCCACGAAGGGACGGATGTGAAAGCTTTTTTAATTACATGGCCGTGCACCGCATCTTTGTTCTTGGCACTGAATGATGCCATCCTGCACTTCTGAAAAGTTACTTGAGCTTTACATTCATAGCTTTTAATTGCATATTGAAATTCGCTGAATAAATCTCACCAGTTCTCATGTGTGGAGAAACCCGTTTAAGAAGCATCAAGTGCTCGGGTTCACAACCTAAAGCGTCGACATCTGCTCTGAAACGTCTTTCACGTCATCAGTGTCAATTCAGTTCATTGCTGAAACGAGTCGTGCAATTAAATTAAACTAGTACACCCTTTTAAAAGAGAATTAATACAGATGTAAAATACTTTCGAGAGTGCTTCATGAGCTGTGTGAGTACATTTTTATATGTAATTTCATAATACTTTTATTGTCTTTGAAATATGGTTAAATGCCACGGAATACACTGACAAACCAGATCAACTGAAATTCAGTGTAATGCCACTTCTGTTGAGTCTTGACGTCATGTGTTTACATACATTTATAACACCGTTGCAATTTAATACATTATCTACAAATGTAATATTGAAATATAGCTGCAAGCAGCAATGACCGGCCCGAGCCCTGGAGGCTTTAGGGAGATTGTGCGTGACGGGCATTTGAACTGGGTGAATGTAAAAGGATTATGTCAAGAGTTAAGATTCTTCCTGTTCCCCTTTTTGTCCGCTCACCATGGCAACACCGTTGACAAAGTTTGGTGTAAATCATATAAACCCCCTAGTAGAGTAGTAGTTTAAAATTCAGAGCCTGATTAACAGCTGACTTCCTGTTACTCAGAGTTAATGACTGTAAATTATAAAGTTGTCCGGTGACTGTAGGTAAAACTAACCCCCTTACTTTAGTCAAAAGGTGGCGCTATAGAGCCACTTCTCCACGCCTTTGCCCATGTGTACTGACCGACAGCTCTGATCTATGTGTCGAGTGTCGTGCCATTTGAAACACATGTTGAAAAAGTTTGACATGTTGTCATAGCAACAGCATTTAAGATGACAAGAATCCATTGAGAATGTTTAGATGTTTGTACTTGAAAACAAGGCAGAAACACTGAGGAAGAGCATGATTTTATTTTTTAGTCAAATCATTAGTAAAAGCATGTTATTTTGGGAGGTGGTTGAGGAATGAATTGTGCGATCACGTATCTCTCATTGAAGTTATTCGTCATGTTTCACGTGTTGAGTGTTTCAGTCATCCTGTTCTTCTGTTTTTCAGTGCAGGGTAGTCGGCAAGTTTTTATTTCACAACCTTCCATGTTTTCGTTTCTACTTAGCTCCTCTGGTGTGAGATGTGATGGACTGGATGGCTTGTACTGTTTGTTTCCTCACATGTACCGACAGATGTCCGTCTAATCTATTCACACAGCTCATATTGAGTCCACAGACGCCCTGCAGAACGTCTGAGAGCTTCACTGAGGAGATCAGGGTCTCTCTGAAATGGGAATCACAGTGTTACGCTGTAAATCCAGCTTTAAGACAGGCTGTTGGATGATAGCGGAGGGTTTCTGAGCGAACGGACCGTATTATGGTTGTTGAGTGTGGTTTTATCAAGCGTGGCCTGTGCCGTTCCTCCTGCGGGGCCCTGGAGGGCCTGATCTCAGGGGCCCGTGTGCTGCTGTGATTAAACTCACTGGAAGCGTTCAGCTGGAATTAATGAATTACTCATTAATCCTTCCTAATCTATTCCTGCCTTCCAGTTTGTCACTACACCGCTCACTTTCCTAATCATAGTAAACAAACAGCTCCTGCTGTAAGTGAATCGAGACTGTTCAGAAGTCGAAGCTCTCGCGTCTTATTTTCCGGGCTGTCTGTTTCTCTGTGTCTGTCCTGATGGTGTTTGTCCTCCTCCCCTGGGTCTCTCACCTCATCCAGACTCAACATTGTGTTGCCATCTGTTGGGTTGATGGTGCTCCTCGTCCCCTGACGCCGCAGACGACACTGTTAGTCTGTTTCACACGTCTTGAGTGAGAATGAAATAAAAACGTGTTTAATTGAGTCTGGGTTCGTAGAAGCAGAGAGCTGCGGTGAAGGTGCTGATGCGATGAGGATGTCATCTCAGTGAGGGATGTGATGGCAGTAATGTGATGACATCATGTCAGTAATATTTGACATCAGTAATATTTGACATCAGTAATGTGATGATATCATATCAGTAATATTTGACATCAGTAATGTGATGATATCATATCAGTAATATTTCACATCAGTAATGTGATGATATCATATCAGTAATATTTGACATCAGTAATGTGATGATATCATATCAGTAATATTTGACATCAGTAATGTGATGATATCATATCAGTAATATTTGACATCAGTAATGTGATGATATCGTATCAGTAATATTTGACATCAGTAATGTGATGATATCATATCAGTAATATTTGACATCAGTAATGTGATGATATTATATCAGTAATATTTGACATCAGTAATGTGATGATATCATATCAGTAATATTTCACATCAGTAATGTGATGATATCATATCAGTAATATTTGACATCAGTAATGTGATGATATCATATCAGTAATATTTGACATCAGTAATGTGATGATATCATATCAGTAATATTTGACATCAGTAATGTGATGATATCATATCAGTAATATTTGACATCAGTAATGTGATGATATCATATCAGTAATATTTGACATCAGTAATGTGATGATATCATATCAGTAATATTTGACATCAGTAATGTGATGATATCGTATCAGTAATATTTGACATCAGTAATGTGATGATATCGTATCAGTAATATTTGACATCAGTAATGTGATGATATTATATCAGTAATATTTGACATCAGTAATGTGATGATATCATATCAGTAATATTTGACATCAGTAATGTGATGATATTGCAGTAATGTGATGATATTGCAGTAATGTGATGATATCATATCAGTAATATTTGACATCAGTAATGTGATGATATCATATCAGTAATATTTGACATCAGTAATGTGATTATATCATATCAGTAATATTTGACATCAGTAATGTGATGATATCATATCAGTAATATTTGACATCAGTAATGTGATGATATCATATCAGTAATATTTGACATCAGTAATGTGATGATATCATATCAGTAATATTTGACATCAGTAATGTGATGATATCATATCAGTAATATTTCACATCAGTAATGTGATGATATCATATCAGTAATATTTCACATCAGTAATGTGATGATATCATATCAGTAATATTTGACATCAGTAATGTGATGATATCATATCAGTAATATTTCACATCAGTAATGTGATGATATCAAATCAGTAATATTTGACATCAGTAATGTGATGATATCATATCAGTAATATTTCACATCAGTAATGTGATGATATCATATCAGTAATATTTGACATCAGTAATGTGATGATATCATATCAGTAATATTTGACATCAGTAATGTGATGATATCATATCAGTAATATTTGACATCAGTAATGTGATGATATCATATCAGTAATATTTGACATCAGTAATGTGATGATATCATATCAGTAATATTTGACATCAGTAATGTGATGATATCATATCAGTAATATTTGACATCAGTAATGTGATGATATCATATCAGTAATATTTGACATCAGTAATGTGATGATATCAAATCAGTAATATTTGACATCAGTAATGTGATGATATCATATCAGTAATATTTGACATCAGTAATGTGATGATATCATATCAGTAATATTTGACATCAGTAATGTGATGATATCATATCAGTAATATTTCACATCAGTAATGTGATGATATCATATCAGTAATATTTGACATCAGTAATGTGATGATATCATATCAGTAATATTTGACATCAGTAATGTGATGATATCATATCAGTAATATTTGACATCAGTAATGTGATGATATCATATCAGTAATATTTGACATCAGTAATGTGATGATATCATATCAGTAATATTTGACATCAGTAATGTGATGATATCATATCAGTAATATTTGACATCAGTAATGTGATGATATCATATCAGTAATATTTGACATCAGTAATGTGATGATATCATATCAGTAATATTTGACATCAGTAATGTGATGATATCATATCAGTAATATTTGACATCAGTAATGTGATGATATCATATCAGTAATATTTGACATCAGTAATGTGATGATATCATATCAGTAATATTTGACATCAGTAATGTGATGATATCATATCAGTAATATTTGACATCAGTAATGTGATGATATCATATCAGTAATATTTGACATCAGTAATGTGATGATATCATATCAGTAATATTTGACATCAGTAATGTGATGATATCATATCAGTAATATTTGACATCAGTAATGTGATGATATCATATCAGTAATATTTGACATCAGTAATGTGATGATATCATATCAGTAATATTTGACATCAGTAATGTGATGATATCATATCAGTAATATTTGACATCAGTAATGTGATGATATCATATCAGTAATATTTGACATCAGTAATGTGATGATATCATATCAGTAATATTTGACATCAGTAATGTGATGATATCATATCAGTAATATTTGACATCAGTAATGTGATGATATCATATCAGTAATATTTGACATCAGTAATGTGATGATATTATATCAGTAATATTTGACATCAGTAATGTGATGATATCATATCAGTAATATTTGACATCAGTAATGTGATGATATTGCAGTAATATTTGACATCAGTAATGTGATGATATCATATCAGTAATATTTGACATCAGTAATGTGATGATATCATATCAGTAATATTTAAAGTTGCAATTGTGAGTTATAAAGTCAGAATTCTGAGATATAAACTCGCAATTTTGAGAAAAAAATCTCAAAATTGTGAGAAAAATCAGAAATGAGATACAAACTCGCAATTTTCCCGAAAAAATGCCAGAATTGTGAAATGTAAACTCTCGATTTCGAGTTTTCATCACACAATTCTGACTTTATAACTTGCAATTGTGAGTTTATATCTTGAAATTGCAGGGGAAAAAGTCAGAATTGTGAGAAAAAATCACAATTATCTTTTCTCTTTTTTTTTTTTTTTTTTTTACCTTTTTCACTGTATCACAAAACATAAAAACAGCCGTGATTCATCTGATGACAGCTGAGATTCAAGGATATGCGAGCAATTTTTATATGAAATAGCTAATTCAGAACAGCACTAAATAAAAGTATAATTTTTATGATCCCTCTTATTTTGTTAAAATTATTAAAATGCTGCATATTCTGCAAGGCTTATGAAACTTATGAGCAGAAATGATGCATTTTCAGACGGTCAGAGTCAGAGAATCACCAATCGCTGTTTAAATGACATTAAAACTCAAAGTAATCACTTTGGTAATCTAAAACACTTTTCAGATGGAACTGGAATCTGATCACCACCCATTTCAAATCAAACACAGTTTAAATACGTCACTAAGTTACTTGTATTTCGTTACTCCTCAACCCAGTAATGTAACGGTATTCGTGTCAGTACTGTGATGTCATGTCAGTAATATAATGTAGTTGGCAGTTGTTGATTTGCCCTCAGTCTCAGATCACTCCAGGTGTAATGGATGTTTAATTGGAGCGGTTGCTGTGAGCCAGGCTGTTTGTGTCTTTTAATAGATGAATAAATTGCACTCATTAAAGAGTTTGATTTCAAATAAAGCACGTGAATGTGAGACGCACCTTAAAGACAGCACAACATCAAGCCGCACATCTGTCTGCTCGTCACAGAAGCAACAGGTCCTCGGGTTCTTTTCTAGCAAGTTTCCATCAGGACGGTTTGTGTTTGGGCGTGACGTCGCCGTCTCACTACAGTCGGTTTCGTTCGACTGGAGAGAATGAATCCAGCTCTTTGTGATGAGTGTGATTTTGTCGAGTAGGACACGTATTTCGAGACTAGAGCGAAGCAGAAGGTGATTTTCATTCATGTGTCACTCCATCTTAAAAGCGAGCTTCATACGATGAACAGGTTTAACAACGAGCGCAGAGCTCATTAAACACGGTAAACAGAAACTCAAACGAACAGACGGACGGAAGGGAGCGAGCGATCCCCGCACGTCTGTTTCGAGTCGTATTTGTGAGCGAGGTCGTGTTTAGTCGGAGCGCTGAAGCTTCAGAGCCGCCGGACTCGTGTCGGGTTTGTGCGGTTGCGCTGACGTCTGTTCTGGTGTTTGCATGCGTGGCCTTTGAGCTCGGCACACGAAATGACTTCCTTTGCGACGAGATGTCTGGCCCAAGCTCAGGTCTGTGTGTCTGACGGAGCTCGTCGTCGTCGTGTCTTGGCGCTCCAGTGTGTGTTTTTAGGGATGTGAAGTAGGTCGCCCCGCTGATTCTCCTCTCCGTCTTTCATCGCAGCTTCTTCTGACCGAGAGCCGTTGTTGTCAAAAATACTAAATACAGACCCTGCATGGATGTTTGCAATAAAGCTCGCGTTCAGATCGTGTCGACTTTGCGCATCATTCAAAAGTCTCTAAGATTTTACTGTACCACTTTGCATGAAGTGAACTAAATCAGACTACAGCATCTCCATTTACTCACATGGTTTACATTCTCGTGGCAGAATAATAAGAGGGATCGTGAAATGAAGTTTTGGCGTCAGTTGAAGGTTTGACTTCTCACCGTTTTAATCGTGAGTGTGTTTTATGAACTCGGATGTGAGCGTTGAATGTGTTTGACTGCTGCAGTGACGCACGTGACGCGTTACATAACAGAGAGAGGGAGAGACTGGGCGGCTCTTAATGATGAATGTGGGACAGTGATGGATGAGACAGAAGACCCAGGAGACGCTCTGACTGTTAGAAAGAGAAAGAAACAGAGCAATGAAAGAATAATGCAGGGTGACATTGTGAATGCAGAATGAACTGCCTGCGTCCTGCAGCCGTTTGATCCTACCTGGATCCTCCAGCTGCTTCCCGTTTCTCCATTGAAGTCTGAGTAATTGTGATTCTGACAGGTTTGCATTCACAGAGATCGTGACCATTAAGACGTCCGCTGAGATGTCCGAGTTCTCCTGGATCCCTGGGATGTCTTCGGGATCTTCACTCCGCACGCGTACAACCGCTTTCTGCTCCTGTCTGAAAAACACTTCATTTAGTAAAAGCATGAATGTGAGGGGGACTGCACAGTTTGGCAAAACAAATGTAATTGTGTTTTTTCTTTCTCGTGAAAAATTGTGATTGCGACTTAAAATATGATTTTATAAATTCCAGGTTTGCTGCAGAATTTGTTGTTATTCTTATATAAAATAAAGGCATTATTGAATAAATACAAAGTAAAAATTACTATTGTAATATTTCACCGTAAAATAATACAATAATTTTATAGTATATAATTGTAAAATTACAATACTAATATTTACTGCTTGTTAAATTTTATTTATTTCTTATTTAAACCATTTGATTTTTAAGGAAAACAAAATAAAAGCGTGAGTAGATGGATTATTTATATATCATTATAGTATTTATTAATATTCTGAATTAGCTGTTATTTTTATACTTTTAGTCTTGATTTTCATTTTATTGTACGTTTTAGGTTATGCTTTTCGTCTCTTTTGAAAAATATTTCCACATAACTTTAATTTTTTTAACTTAAACATATTAATGTTCACTTTAGATTTTTAAGTTTTTAACCTAATATTAACATATTGTTATTTTAGCTCAATTTCAGCGACCAAAAAGGAGTTTAATAATTTTAGTTGAGATTAACAACACGTGAAGAACTGAACCCGTGACCTGATCGCAGGACCACTGCATCGATCACATTCCCAAAAACAGCTGCGACGCGTCTTCATCGACACTGCAAGGGATGAAAGGCCTGCTCTCAATCAGGTCCTGCTGGCTGATTACGGCGTGTGTTTGATCTCAGCGGCCGGCGGTCCGAGGCACCATCGATCACGCTCGGATTCTTCTGAACGTTCACGTCCATCACTGCAGGAAAACAGCCGCGTGCTTCAGTCTCACGTGATCTGATAACCATCACCATATCTAGACTTGATATTTGAAGTTACATTTAAAGGGTCTATTCAGTCGTTCAAACCTGTGGAACACAAAAGAACATATTTTGATACATTTTTACAAGATGAAAGTCACTGGGGTCAACATCGAGAAGACCCATGTCCTGTAACACTGTCCAACCAACCAGTCAGCTACCATAAAGGTGGACAACACCAGTCTTAATAACGTGACAACATCCCTTACCTCAACAGCCTCCTTTCAACGAAAGTTAACGTCGACTCTGAGATTAACCATCACCAGAGTTGGGCCCATTGAGCCTATGCCAGACTCAGGAAAAGAGTCTTTGAAGACCAAGACCTAACAAAACTTCTGGTCTACAGAGCCGCTGTCCTCCCCACCCTGCTGTATGGAGCAAGTCATGGACCACCTTCAGCAGACAGCTGAGAGCCATTAAACAATACCCCTAAAGATTCTGAGGATCAGCCGAGACACGCCAACATAAGCATCTTGGAGGAAGCCGACGTGACCAACATCTCCACTGTAATAACGCAGTACCAACTTCAGTGGGCCGGCCATTTCATCCACATGCCCAATACACGTCTCTCCAAACAGATCCCGTACTCCCAGCTGAAGGAAGGTCGTCAAGCCAATGGAGGCCAAAAGAAATGAGTCAAGGACAATATCAAGGCCATTCTGAAGAAATTCCACTGTACCTTGAGCAACTGGGAGCACATTACACTCCACAGGAGCTCCTGGAAGAAATCCATGCAGGAAGTTTCTGCACATCATGAAATAGAACAGCTTCGCCATGTATGTGAATCAGGGATCGGGTTCTATAGCCATCTGAAGACCCACAAGTAGATGAACCAATGGAGTCATACTCAGTCATACTCGCCAAAGAATGGATGAGTGTGTGTGTATATCTTTGTGAGGACCTGTTTGAGTTTTGGATCACCATCATGAGGGCCGAGAGAGTTTAAGTGAGGAGATTTTGCCCAGGCCTTTTTGAGGGTCAAGACTTGGTTTCGGGTAAGGCAGGAGTGTCCAAACTTAGTCCTGCAGGACCGCTGTCCTGCAGAGTTTACATTTACATTTATTCATTTAGCAGACGCTTTTATCCAAAGCGACTTACAAGGGGAGCAATTAGGGCTTAGGTGTCTTGCACCTTAGTCATGGTACTGAAGGTGGAGAAAGTGCTGTTCATTCACAATCCCCACCTTCAATCTGCCAGTGTGGGAATCGAACCAGCAACCTTCAGGTTATAAGCCCGACTCCCTCACCATCAGGCCACGACTACTAATTTTAGCTTAGAGTTTAGCTCCAACTTGCCTCAACACATCAGCCTGGAAGTTTCTAGTATGCCTCGTGAAGCTCTGATCAGCTGGTTCAGGTGTGTTTAATTGGGGTTGGAGCTCAACTCTGCAGGACAGCGGCCGTCCAGGAGAAGGAGTGGACATGCCTGGGGTAATTGTTCAGGTTAAGCACTTAGTTGTGACGGTAGGGTTAGGGTAAGGAGCTGGAGATTGTGTTGTGTCAGTGAATGTGCGAAGATTGAGTGTGTGATTGACACTATTCTTTTCTGGAATCCGGAGTGTTTGTGTTGTTCTTTTTTATTCAGACCTGCAATAACAGCAATTAAGCGTGTTAAAATCAAGCGCTCACGTTCGTCTGACGGCTGTCTCTAGTGTCTCTGACTCAGACACTGATTAATCACACTCACACACAGAATATTAACACAATCAATACACTTCATTATCAGCCAGAGTCATTATAATTCATCACTGGACGCACGGCAAATCAAAGCACTTCAGTCACAACGCTCTGTCTGTTCTCTGTGCAGTTGCTAGGCATTTTTTTTTGTTTTTGTATGAAGAGTCTCTGTGATGCCCTGATCTGTAGATGTGACTCTTCCTTTAGTTCATTCAGATGGGTCCGTATATTTAACTCAACACCGTCAGTGTTCAGTTATGCTTGAGCTCCCAGCATGCACTGCAGTGTGAATAAATTGACTGTTTGTTGTCACTTCCAGTTACTTTGGTGTGCGGATAATTATTCACAGCATCTTTCATGTGCGTTTATTGATGAAAACCGATCATCTCAGTCTCAGAGGATGGTGAGGATGAAAAAAATCCACACTGATTGAAAATCGGAGGCTTAACTGTGAAAATTATTTTTAGGAAGTTGTGAATAAAGCAATATTTTTCAGTGCACTTACAGTTAATGTCAGAGCATCAACAGTGATCAATTCAACTACGTTTCAGAAGGCGTTTTTAATGCATGCAGTGACGTTAAGAGTGTGACATCCCACCTGACAGCGTCACATGTCCGGACACATGTTTCTCTGTCCGTGAATAGCAGCGTCAGCTCACGGCCGAGTGTGTGCTGGTGGTGTACACAGGTGTGTGTGTGTGTGTGTGTGTGGAGTGAGAATGAGCTCAGCACAATAAAGCGCAGTCTCCTGCATTCGTGTGCATCCCTGCGGCTCGCACTCATTTCAGTCATGCTTCATATTCATGAGGAAAAGAAAATTAGATTGGAAGGATAGTGCGGAGAGAGACTCTCAACATGTCTTCTCTCCGTTCCCGGCAGCCATTTTACAATCTCTCTTTGTTTTTGCACGCGGCTCGTTTCGACTCAAGTCGAACGGCTTTTTCTGACGTTGCTGCATGAAAACAGAAAAGAGATGTGATGAAAGGAAACTGCTTCTGTTTTCCTTCTCTAAAGCAATTCAGTGTCTTCCTCTCTCTCCTCCTCCTCCTCCTCGCTCGGTTTCCCATGAGGCTCTTGTATTTTCTCTGATGTTTTTCCTCTGATAATTAGCAGTTGCCAGATACTACAACTAGCAGCAGGAGTCAGAAGCCGGTTCGGCCCGAGGGAAGCGAGTGGAGCCGATCGAGTCTGGGCTCTGAATCAATTCTAAATCGCTGCTTGTTTCTGAATCGGTGGCTTTGACAGAGTTTCTCGGCCAGACTGTAATTGTCGAGGTGTGGCGGATGTTTTGTTGCTCGTGAAGCACATGAGACCCTTCAGAAATCCTGCCGGTGACGCTTCGTTTCGATTTGTTCTTTTTACTTAATCCTGCCGACATTCCCGGCAGGTTCTCGTCTTCACAAGCTCTGATTTTCAAAAGAAATTGACCAGATGGGTTCGACGGGTCACTGTTGATCTAACGGCGTTCCTGTAACTCAAGCTCTGGAGAACAGTGCTGTGGCAACACTAGGATCATGGGTTTGATTCCCAGTGAATGCATGAACTGTAAATGTAGTGTAAGTGCATTAATATAAATAGTTCCTTAGTTGAACTGAATTTTCAGCATCATTACTTCTGTCTTCTTCAGAAAGAAGAAACATTTCTGATTATTTTATCACTGATAAAAAAGTTTTTGCGAAAACCATGAAACGTTTCATTTTTCCGGATTCTTTGATGAATGGAAATTTCAAAAGAACAGCATTCATTAGAGTCTTTTGTAACATCTTTACTGTCACTTTTGATCAGTTTAATGCATCCTTGATGAATTTGTTACAGTGGTTTTGCATCAACTTTTTTCTTCCCAATTATCAATATTTCTGCTTGTTTATATTTTGTCAACAGCATGTAATTATCCTTATGGGCAATCTTTTTTTTCCTCATTTCATCATCTTTTTTTCTGGTCTGCTGGAATGTTTTTAGAAAGATGTGTTAGACGCTTCATTGGCTGAATGATCAACAGTGTGACTCACTGAAGAGACTTCGGCTCTGATGAAGGTCCATTTGGCCTCCGTTCTCAGCTGCTGATTGGCACTTGATCTCAAACCTGCAGAGCCAGACGCTTGGAAAGTCTGTTGATCACAATGACTTATGAGCGTCAACACTACGGCTCTGATTAAAGCAGATGGAAGCGCGCGTGAGCTCAGCGTCGCCTCATTACATGAGCAGAGATGCGGTGACCTTCAGCGTACGCAGCAACATTAACACTGACACGCAGCTCATAAACAAGGGTTACTTACAGATGCTGATCTGTTCGAACTGAGCTCATTCAGCTGTTTGAACATTCTGTCAGTGTTTTATCTAAAGCTGATTCTTTGTGTCTCTGTGTGTTTCAGCTGGGACTACCTACATCTTCGGCCGTGGAGGAGCCCTCATCACGTACACGTGGCCCCCCAACGACCGGCCGAGCACGCGGGCAGACCGGCTGGCCGTGGGCTTCAGCACTCAGCTGAAGGAGGCCGTTCTGGTGCGGGTGGAGAGCGCCAAGGGTCTCGGGGACTATCTGGAGCTTCACATAGTAAGAATGATGTCTGGGGACCCAAGGGGGCGGGGCTTACAGTGACTGTATGTATGTTTGAGGGCGGGGCTTACAGTGAATGTATGTTTGAGCACGAGGTTTACAGTGACTGTATGTATGTTTGAGGGCGGAGCTTACAGTGACTATGTTTGAGGGCGGGGCTTACAATGACTATGTTTGAGGGTGGGGCTTACAGTGAATGTATGTTTGAGGGCGGGGCTAACAGTGAATGTATGTTTGAGGGCAGGGCGGGGCTTACTGTGACTATGTATGTTTGAGGGCGGAGCTTACAGTGAATGTATGTGTTAGGGCGGGGCTTACAGTGAATGTATGTTTGAGGGTGGGGCTTACAGTGAATGTATGTCTGGGGCGGAGCTTACAGTGAATGTATGTTTGAGGGCGGGGCTTACAGTGACTGTATGTATGTTTGAGGGCGGAGCTTACAGTGAATGTATGTTTGAGCACGAGGTTTACAGTGACTGTATGTATGTTTGAGGGCGGAGCTTTCAGTGACTATGTTTGAGGGCGGGGCTTACAATGACTATGTTTGAGGGTGGGGCTTACAGTGAATGTATGTTTGAGGGCGGGGCTAACAGTGAATGTATGTTTGAGGGCGGGG
>CM074280.1:34804581-34807081 GCA_037194245.1 Opsariichthys bidens | reverse complement strand
GGCTCTGGGACCGCCAGAAATTTTAATGATGTTTACGACGCTGCAGTCGCCCTGTTTTTGAAGAGTGTCCCTGGTGCTTTGGTCCTTGTTGGCTATTGTTTGCAGGAACATTAAAACAACAATTATAAGGGAATCAGTGCATGTAGGAAGTGTCGTCTGTAAGAACAAGAGGGGGAAGAAACGGATGCTGATCCTCAGAAAACGCTCGGCTTCATCAGCTCATTAAAACTGCATTGTCTGCAAACAGCTGACCTTTGACCTTCAGTCACGACGCGTGAAGATGCGCGTCTCGGAGGAGCGTCACGTGTGAGCGAGCTGATGGTGTTTTCATGGTGCTGCAGGTGGTTCTCTGCCTCCACGTCACACATTAAAATTGTATAATGCGCAGCTAGCCGTGGATAATCCCCTCATGAACACACATATATATATATATACAGTGGTGTGAGTACAGTGGGGTTTTTTGCATGTTTGTCACACTTAAATGTTTCAGATCTGCAAACAAATTTAAATGCTAGTCAAAGATAACACAAGTAAACACAAAATGCATTTTTAATGAAGGAAAACAAAATCCAAACCTACATGGCCCTGTGTGAAAAAGTGTTTGCCCCCCTGTTAAAACACAACTGGTTTCTCACACCTGAGTTCAGTTTCTCTAGGCCTGATCACTGCCACACCTGTTCTCCATCAAGAAATCACTTGCCTGACAAAGTGAAGTAGACCAAAAGATCTTCAAAAGCATGCCGAGATCCAAAGAAATTCAGGAACAACTGACAAAAAGTAACTGAGATGCATCAGTCTGGAAAAGGTTATAAAGCCATTTCTAAAGCTTTGGGACTCCAGTGAACCACAGTGAGAGCCATTATCCACAAATGGAGAAAACACGGAACAGTTTTGGCCGGCCGACCAAAATTACCCCAAAAGTGCATCGAAGACACATCCAAGAGATCCACAAACACATCCAAAGAACTCCAGGCCTTGCTTGCCTCAGTTAAGGTCAGACTTAATGAGAAAGAGACTGGGAAAAAATGGCCGGCTCAAGTTCAAGACGAAAACCACTGCTGAGCAAAAACAACATTAAGACTCGTTTTTACCAGAAAACACCTTGATGATCCACAAGACTTGGGAAAATACTCTGTGGACTGATGTGACAAAAGTAGATCTTTTTGGAAGGAGCGTGTCCCATTACAACTGCCGTAAACGTAACACCGCAATTCAGAAAGAGAGCATCATGCCAACAGTGAAATATGGAGGTGGCAGTGTGATGGTCTGGGGATGTTGTGCTGCTTCAGAACCTGGAAGACTTGCTGTGATCAATGGAGCCATGAATTCTGCTGTCTACCAAACAATCCTGAAGGAGAAGGTCCGTCCATCTGTTCGTGACCTCAAGCTGAAGCAAACTTGGGTTCTGCAGCAGGACAATGATCCAAAACACACCAGCAAGTCCACCTCTGAATGGCTGAAGAGAAACAAAAAGAAGATTTTGGAGTGGCCCAGTCAAGGCAGTTCATGCTTAAACTCTCCAATGTGGCTCAGTTACAAACAATTCTGCAAAGATGAGTGGGTCAAAACTCCTCCACAGCGCTGTAACAGACTCACTGCAAGTTACCGCAAACGTGCTGTAAGAGTGGAACAACCGGTTATTAGGTTTAGGGGGCAAACACTTTTTCACACAGGGCCATGTAGGTTTGGATTTTGTTTTCCCGTAATAATAAGAACCTTCATTTAAAAACTGCATTTTGCATTTACTTGTGTTATCTTTGACTAATATTTAAATTCAGATCTGAAACATTTAAGAAATCGGGAAGGGGGCAAACACTTTTTCACACCACTGTATATACAATGAGTTTAATACATGAAATAATGTTAGTTATAGATTAAAAGGAAGACCCAGTACCTTACTGATGGTGTGTTATTTAAATTCTTTATCGCGTTCCTTCTGCCGTGATGGTTTTGTTGGACTGCTGTAAACAGACGCTGGGCAGGATGATCGTGGTTCTCTGGTTTAGTCTCTGTTAAGCGTGTGATCCGCTGTGAGGAGACCGTCTGATGGGAAGGTCACAGTTATCTGCGACTCTGTCGTTATCGGGTTGAAGAAGGTCACTCAAACGCTCAGTTACACACAAACCAGAGCCATGAATGTTGAGCGCATGTTAAACGCAGGGCACGACAATTCAATCCAGATTACACTCTGGCGGTCAAAAGATTGCAGTAATTATGATTTTTTTTTTTTTTTTATGTTTTGAAAGAGAAAGAGAAGTTGTGCATATTTTTGTGGGAACTGATACATTTTATTCATTCTATTTTTGATGAATAGAAAGTTTAAAAAAACATCATTTAACATTTTCGTAACATTATAAACATTTTTACGGTCACTTTTGATCAATTTAATGCATTTGTTGAATTAAAGTCATTTTTGACTCAAACGTTTGGTAGAGAGTTTCCACAAAAGTCAGTTTTCAACTCTGATAATAATCATAACTGTTTGTCGTCCTATCAGAGT
>CM074280.1:34794581-34799581 GCA_037194245.1 Opsariichthys bidens | reverse complement strand
TTTATCTCTGAGAGCATTCACTGCCAGACTGAAGCTCCCCGATGCAGTGATGATCAGACCGAGGTAAGTGTACTGCATCGTGTGTTCGAGGGCGGTGCTGCCTAGACTGAACTGATATCTGTGTTCCTGACATCTGGGCTTTTTCTGGAAGACCATAACGTTGGTCTTCTTGAGGTTTACTGCCAGGGCCCAGTTCTGGCAGTACTCGTCCAGCAGGTCCAGGTGCTGCTGTAGTCCCTGTGCAGTGGGTGACAGCAGCACCAGATCATCTGCGTACAGCAAGAGCTTGATGTTCTTGTCTTGTAGAATGAGTCCGGGAGCTGTAGACCGTTCCAACCGCACCGCTAGTTCATTGATGTAGATGTTGAACAGCGTTGGACTCCTGTCTTCTGGCTGAAGAATTCTGTATGTTTGTTGCCAATTCGTATTGCACATTTGTTGTTCGAATACATTGATTTAATAATGTCGTATGCTTTACCCCCTACACCGCTTTGTAAAAGTTTGTAATATAATCCGTTGTGCCAAATAGAATCAAATGCTTTTTTGAAATCGACAAAGCATGCAAATATTTTTCCGTTTTTGGTCTGTTTGACGTGTTTATCGATCAGGGTGTGTAGGGTGTAAATGTGGTCGGTGGTTCTGTGATTTGGAAGGAAGCCGATCTGACTCGGACTCAGGACATTGTGTTCGGTAAGGAAGTTTACAATTCTATTGTTTAAAATACTGCTAAATAACTTCCCCAGATTACTGCTCACACAAATGCCTCTGAAATTATTAGGGTCCAATTTATTCCCGCTCTTATGGATTGGGGTAATAAGTCCTTGGCTCCAGATGTCAGGAAAACAGCCTGAACGAAGTACGATGTTGAATAGTTTGAGCACGGCCGTCTGCAGCTCAGGTGTGCTGTGTTTCAGCATCTCACCCAGAATGCTGTCAGCACCACAAGATCTCTTACATTTTTGGCTTTTGAGTTTGTTTGTCAATTCTTTATGTGTAATTGGGAAGTCGAGTGGATTTTGATTATTTTTAATTGTGTCTTCATACGTTTGTAGATTTTGGTTGATCAGATTATAATTGTCATTGAGTTGTTTTGGTGGTATTTCTTTATATAAATTTTCAAAATGTTTTGTCCATATTTCTCCGTCTTGTATTGGTAGGTCTTGTGGTTTTGTTGTGCTCAGATTATTCCACATATCCCAGAACTGATTCTGATTTATTGAATGTTCTATTTCCTGTAAACTTTTGGTCAGATGGTGTTGCTTTTTCACTCTAATTGTGTCTTTGTACAGTTTTAGTTTTGAGCCGTATTCAGTTCTGATGTCTGTGTTGTTTGGTTCTTTATGTTTTAGATTTGATAATTTTCTAAGTTGTTTCCTCAGTGTTTTGCAGTCTGAGTCAAACCATTTTTCATCTTTTGGTGTATTTTTAGTATGTTTTTTGCCTTTCTTTTTCAATTTACTTCTATGTGCTGCTGTTTTAAAGATGTAATTTATTTCATTTGTAGCCAAATTAACACCATCTTTAGTTGTTTCAAATTCCTTATTTATGAATGTATTTATTAAATGTTTTAGTTCTTCCGAATTGAGTGCTTGGATAAATTTGTCTGGGCTGTCTGGAGCCCATCTGTATCTCTGCTGAACTGGATACATTTTGCAGGTTTCCAGCCTGTTTTGTTCTGGTGTGTGATGAGTTCTGATGTAGATGTTAGTTTGGTTATGGTCCGAGAGTGGAGTTTGCTGTCTGACAGTGAATGCACTGAAGGAGGAAGGGTCCATGTCAGTGATGGCATAGTCCACTACACTAGCTCCAAGACCTGAACAACACGTGAACCTCCCGAAAGAGTCCCCTCTGATCCTGCCGTTCAAAATGTACAGGCCCGAGGCTCGGCAGAGCTGCACTAACTCTTTACCATTTTTATTTACGGTTTGGTCGAGGTTGTTTCTTGGTGGGAGACTTTTTGTGAGGCTCAGGGGTTTTTGGCCAAAGACATATTCATTGCCCTTTGGATCGATGTGATCTGGTTCAGATCCTGTTCTGGCATTAAAGTCTCCACACAGCAGCACATTTCCCTGGGCCTGGAAATGGCTGATTTCAGTGTGGAGATTGTGTAGGTATTCCTCCTCATGGTAAGGGGATTCTGCTGGAGGAATGTAGATGGCACAGATGTATGTATCAGTGGTTGAAATGCCAACTTGTTTATTTAATTTTAACCAGCAATGAAATTTTCCCACTGTATGAATAGAAATGTGTTTGGCCAGATTCTCCCTGTACCACACCAGAATTCCTCCCGAGTCTCGTCCACGATGAACTGTATTTAATTTTACTGAGGGCACAATTATTTCGTAGTAGCCTGAGGGACAGTAGGTGAGCACATCATTCCTACACCAGGTTTCAGTGAGGATGACAACATCTGCATCTTTTATATTTTTCAGAAATTCAGGGTCTGTACTTTTACAACCAAATATTGAAGAATGAAGACCCTGAATATTCCAACAACATATATGAAATGAACTCATTATTATTTAAGATAGTGCTGTTGGGTAAGACAGAGAGAAAAATAGTGTGAAAATGGTAAACAATTTACATTAGTGTATTTTTTTTATTTTATTTTTTTTTTTTATTTTTTTTTTTTCTCCAGTAGAGCAGTGTGTTTGTGAGGGATGATCTTATCTGCTCAGGAGCTGGTTGCACAGTGTGTGCAGCATCTCTCGGATCTGGCTCAGTTCGCTGGCAGGTGTGGTGGTGGTGGGTGGAGCAGGAGGCCGGGCTACAGCTTCAGCGTAGCTCTGTGCTCTTGGTTGCAGGGATTTCTCTTGGTGTGGATGTGGGGGTGGCTTTGGTTTCCTCTTCCTGATGGGGGCTTGATGGTCAACAGGTGGATGTGAAGTTGGTGACCGCAGGTTTACAGGTGTGTAGTGAGCCATAGGTGGGTGTGGGTGTAGTGGATGACGTGGGATGGTTGTCCAGCTGACGTCTTTCCTCGACGGGGTCGGAGGGGTGTGTCTGGGCATGTAGGGGTGGATGGGTCGGTAATGTTCTGGAGTTGGTAATAGGTGTCTTGGTGACGTTGGGCTGCGGCCCAGGGCTGCATCCTTTAGGGTTTTTGCAAAAACACGGACTGCATCTTTGTGTAGATGGAGTCCATCGTACAGGTGTTGGAGGCCGATGTGGTGATGGTGGACCAGGTGTACATTTGGGAGTGCAGAACATCTGCGGGAAATTTCAGTATTGATGCTATAGATGATGTGGGGTGGTGTGTCACGGCGTGGGAGAAGTGTGGAGATGATGATTCGGGACTTTGGGAATTTTTTGCTGGTGGTTTCTGCCATCTTCCTGACAGCATCAGCAGTGTTGTTGCGCAGCGAGTGGAGGTCGTTGGTCCCGGTGTGGATTATCACACATGAGGGGTGTCCTGTGAAGTCGCTGATGATCTGCTGGGCGTGGCCTGTTGTGCTGCATCGCTTTGCAGTGACTTTCTGATGTGGGAAGAGTTTCTGTGGGTCCAAGAACTTTCCATTAGAGTCCATGAGGAGGAGAACATCTGGATCAGGTTCAGGAGGGTGGGCAGGTGGCGTCTGTGTGTTTGTGGCAGGCTCGCTGTCTGTGTTTGTGTCGTCTGTAGTAGGAGCTGTGCTGAGGTGAATTGTGTTGTCTTTTGTGTTTTCCTGTAACTTCTCTCTCATTTCTTGCAGCTGTCTGGAGAAGTTCTCTTCCTTTTTCTCTTTGTCCTCCTCTAGCTTGTATATCTGTGTGCGGAGAGTTTGGTTTTCTTCCTTCAGTTCTCTGAGAGCTCTGGAGAGTTCAGTGATGGAGGAGTTGGTGTCTTTCTTCAGCTGCCTGAGTTCATCTTTGAGCTCTTGGATGAACATGTTTGTGTTGTGTGCGTCTGAGAGTTTGAGTTGAGCGTGTTCTCTGAATTCAGTGAAGTCCAGTTCCAGCAAAGCTAAACTGTCTCTCAGTCGACGGTCAGATGCTGAAGGTGAAGGTTTGACTGGGTCTTCCTCCTCAGAGTCTGTGCAGTGTGTATGTGGCTCGTCTCTCTCCTCCTCGACTCTGGTCTTCAGCAGGGGGAAGATCTCCTCGAATGAGTTCAGGCTGGCTTCATTGCCTTGAAGAAGGAAGGTGCCTTTGGTGTAGTAGGTTATGGTGAGAATGGGGTTGTCTGTGTCCAGCAGTTCGTCTTTGCATATAGTTAATCTTCCACCTCGACCGATTCCTTCTTTAAAGATGTACTTGTATTCCTCACAGATGGCTGATTTCCATGCCGTAATTAGAGTGGTGTAGAAGATGAGGTTGTTCTTAATTTTTTTCCCATTGAGTTGAATGTAGTCAGCATACAGAAGATCAGGATTATCTCTGAGAGTTTTCTCTTTGTGCTTTTTTCTGGCCTGCACACTTCTGCACTGCTCTGGGTAACACACCTCCCTACACTCTGCCTGCGCCGGGGTCGCCATGGCGATCAGACTGATCAGACTGGGCACTGAGCCAAAACTGCAGCCTGCTTCACTTAGCTTTTAGCTTATAATGATGACTTTTCACTTGAATATAATCAAAATTTAAAGTTTTTGTTCAAGTTTTTTGCCAGAAAGTGCTCACCTCTCTGTTTAGCAAGTGAAGATCAACAATTGTGTGAAGATTTTCAGCTGTAGTTCCTTTAAAAAATCCTTTTGCGTTTTGGAGGGAAAACTGCAGTTAGCTGTTATAGTGGAGATCCAGCAGCCAGATGCTAATCTACAGCTTCCAGTCTTCTTTCTTTTATGGAAATGTATTTTTTAGAGAAAAAAATCAGTCTTTACCAGAGTCCAAGTTGTTCATCTGCTGTTTTTTCTTGTTTTTTGTCGTTATCTCACTCTCTGTCTTACTTTTTGGCTAAATCTTTTATAATTTTTCAGGAGCTCATCTTTAGAGTGTCATCTATCTCTCTCTCTCTCTCTCTCTCTCTGTCTCTCTCTCGGTCTCTCTGTCTCTCTCTCGGTCTCTCTGTCTCTCTCGGTCTCTCT
>CM074280.1:34789581-34792081 GCA_037194245.1 Opsariichthys bidens | reverse complement strand
CAAAAGATTCTCGTGTCCACATAAAAAGAGATCAGAGGAGACTCGGGTAGAAGAACAAGATGTGGAAAATGAAGCTACAATGGAGAGTCAGATTGATCCGAATCAGGCTACCATGGAGAGTCAGGGTGACCAAAATCGGGAACCAGAGAAAGTTTCAGAGGGCCATGTGGATACAGGTGAAGAAAATGAGGTTAGTACAAATTCTAGTAAATTTGCTGGTGTTTTGCAAGAAGAGCAACCTTGTTGTAGCAGTGATATAGCCTTTAAGGTGGTGACTGTTGAAGATATGGTTTCTGGAGAGTTATCAATGAGTCAGGATGATGACGGATTAAATTATGATGATTGTTGTTCTGATATATCTGATTGTCCGAAAGTAGGAGATGATTTGTATACAGTGGAACAGATTAATGAGTTTCTGGATGAAACAAAAGGAAAAAAGGTAGATGTTGCTGATTATTTCCCGGATGCTGATAAGTTCGTTGCTTCAGTTGTGTCGGCGCGGAAAACGTATAATTTTTCTGTGTTATCACAACAGAAACGTTTTCGTTTGAAAAAACATATAGCTACGGTAAGGCAAAGGAAAAGAGTGGGAAAGGAAATAGGGGGAAGTTTTAAATAAACGTAATGGCTGTTTCTCTGTCTCCCTTGTTTACTTTTCTTTTCTGTTTTTCCTTTCTTTTCTGTCTCATGGAGCCTTTGCGAGTAGCGTCTTTAAACGTAAATGGCCTTAGAGATAGAAGAAAACAGGCTTTGCTTTTAGAATGCTTAAAACTTAAAAATATTGGAGTGACTTTCCTTCAAGAGACCCATAGTGATAAAAATAATGAAGTAGAATGGGGTCTATGGTGGGAAGGAAAATATATTCTTAGTCATGGCTCTAATGTAAGTTCGGGTGTAGCTATATGTTTTAGGCCAAGCTGTAATTTTAGCATTTTATCTGAACACGAGATAGAGCCAGGTCGTTTACTGGCTGTAAAAGCTAAAGTAAATACTCACAATGTAATTTTTTTGAATATTTATGCAAATAATAAAGGAGCTGAGAGAAGTGTTCTTTTTAAGAAAATAGCAGAGTTTTTAAATACATTAAAACAAAAAGATATTGTGATTATGGGAGGCGATTTTAATTGTACTTTAGATTTTAATATGGATAGAAATAATGAAGAAACGCACAATCAGTCTTCAGCTGTTTTGGAAAATATTATTAAGAAGTTTGAGTTAAATGATATATGGAGAACTGAAAACCCTTCTTTAAAACAGTATACTTGGGTAAAGGTTTCAGAAGAAACAATTCATGCTGCAAGATTAGATAGGTTTTATATTTCAAATAACTCAAGGAATAGAGTCTGTAATGCTAATATTATCCCTAATATTATTTCAGATCATAAAATGATTACAATAGATTGTGTATTGTCAAAACAACATAAAGTGGGTTCATATTGGCATTTCAACAAGAAGCTGTTACAAGATGTTGTTTTTTGTGCAAATTTTAGGTTGTTTTGGCAGACATGGCAGATGGAAAAAAATTATTTTAGAGATATTATACAGTGGTGGGAAGTTGGAAAAACCCAAGTTAAAATTTTTTGCCAACAATATACTTGTTATTCCTCAAAAATAATGGAAAATACAATTAAAGAACTCGAAAATGAGATTCTTGAAATTGAAAATGAAATGTTGGAAAGACATGAAAATCAATTAAAAAATGTTATATATGAAAAAAAAGTACATTTAGAAAACATATTACATGGGAAAGTAAAAGGAGCTCTTATTAGAGCTCGGTTTTCTCATATTAAAGATATTGATGGACCAACATCGTTCTTTTTTAATCTAGAACGAAAAGTGTGTCAAGAGAAGCAAATGTTGTGTTTAAGGAATGATAGTGGCGATTTATTTCATGACCCATCTGAAATGAGTAATTTCGTAGTAGATTTTTATTCTAAACTGTATGATATGGAATTGACAGATTTGGATAGTAAAACTGAACTTTTTGATTTAATCCCAAAACTTACACCAGAGCATAAAGAAGATTTAGATTGTATTTTAAGCTTTCAAGAAGTAACTAAAGCTGTGCAAGAATTATCAATTGGAAAATCCCCTGGATTAGATGGCCTTCCCTCTGAATTCTTTAAACAGTTTTGGGGAATTATTGGGAAAGATTATTATGAAGTGATTTTATGTTCAATGAAAACTGGACTTTTACCTACTAGTTGCAGAAGAGCAATTCTTTCTCTGCTACCAAAAAAAGGTGATATTACTTTGCTTAAAAATTGGAGGCCTGTAGCCTTATTGACAACAGATTATAAAATTTTCTCTAAGAGTATCTCTAATAGATTGAATGCATATATGGGTGTATTAATTCATCCGGATCAATCATATTGTATTAAAAACAGGTGCATCAGAGATAATTTATTTCTTATAAGAGATGTCATTGACTACTCGATGTCAAACAATATTGATGTAGGAATACTATCCCTAGATCAAGAAAAGGCTTTCGACAGAGTGG
>CM074280.1:34764581-34784581 GCA_037194245.1 Opsariichthys bidens | reverse complement strand
TGTAACAAGGGAATGTGCAACAGCTGGCTAGGGTGACCAGTGACTGGGTGAGGGGCTTGTGGGAAATGAAGTTTGTGTGATGTGGAAGGGCGACCTCTGGTGGCAAGTGGGTGAAAGGTGACGGAGTCAATAATTCTTGATTACTCACCTTAGTATCATGATCGCAATTGTTCATTTTAATTCAATATATTTGACAAATACGTACATGTATTCATCCCGAACCGTACGGTACGGGCGTCACGGTTCGTTTCAAACAGTCAGACGATGAATACAATACAAGTAATGCAATGTTGTTTGCTAAGATATGCATAGATATGTTTATGTGTAATCTCTCGACCAGAGTTTCAACCAGAAAGACATCAATAAAACAGCTTGAGAATAATATCTCACAGCATTACATTCACCTCAGGCGAGTCATTCAGTGTCCACGGCATGTCAGTTCACTAGAGAAATGAAGCATTTCACTAAATATGTGCAGTATATTAGCGTATGTATTCATCATATTTACTCTACCTGTTAGTAATGTCTTAATCGTTTAATATATGTTTAAATAAATTTCTGATGAAAACAAGTTATGACAGTAAAGGTCTTGGCAAACTCACACATTAAAAAATAAATACGACCTCACGTTGTGTCAATCACGTTTACACACCGGCTCTGAACCTTTCGTCCGTCATAAAAAAATCGGATTGGGGTCAATCTTCTGTGTTTTTCGCATTCGTAGCAAGCATTTTGAGAGGTGTTTTGACAGTTTAGGGCCACCGTAGATGCAGACGTCAAAATTCAGATTAGCGTCGGGCAAGTTGATCCCCTTCGTCACTGCGTGACAAACAAAGTGCAGAATACAAAGAGACGGAATATAAAAGTTTTTATGAATATATAGATCACCAGTATTTCCTACATTGATTATTTCGGGATAATCCCGTCGCTTCCTGATGAGGAGGTGGAACTTCTCAGGATTGGATGGAACAAATATTTCCTCTTTGTTTTTGTCTTTTTAAGAGGAGAGAGGACAGCAAAATCATCCTGGCTGCTTGTCACACCTTTAATACGTTCATATTTAACTTGACAAATAGTTTTTGTTCTTCAAGCAGCTGCACATGTAACAGATTCAGATTGAGAGTGACATCACGTCTGTGTATGGATTATTCCAGGATTTTAGGGGCGGGACTATCAGTTCGACTGACCAATAGCAGATGGGGGCGGGGCAGAGGAATAAGCGTGTGTGTGTGTGTGCGAATCTGAGAGGAAAGAGAGCGTGGGGATCAGTTTGGAAGAGAATCATCTTGAAAATCTGTAGAAAATCAGCAGAGAAAGTGACTGTCATGATGACCAAAATCACTGACCCGTCTCTCTCTGTCGTGTGTCCGGCAGGAGCGTGGGAAGGTCGGCGTGATCTTTAACGTGGGGACGGACGACATCGTCATCGATGAGGCCGGAGTGATGGTCAGCGACGGGAAGTATCATGTGGTGCGGTTCACGCGGAGCGGCGGGAACGCAACGCTACAGGTGGACAATCTGCCCGTGATCGAACGCTTCCCGTCAGGTGAGCGCGCACACACACACACACACACTCAGATCACGAGTGTCGCTCTCTCTGTCTGTCTCTGGCGTCGAGGAAGACCGTTAAACGTTTTAATGATTCAAAACATCACCACACCAAACCTGTTTGTGTTTGAAGGTTCGTCGAGCTTTATTTCTCCAGCACTTTATTCAGCACAGAACGTTTTAAAGCAGCTTCACTGTAACAAATAGGATCAAGATTCTGATGGAAAGTTCGATTATGAAATGAATTCGAGTCAGTGTGACAGACGTCGTTCGTTAAGAGCTGTGTAGCCTCCTTGTCAGAGGGCCCGGCTCCCATGCCAGCGCGCCCGGGTTCGAGTCCCGTTACATCAGCTATAAAGCAGAATAAAGTGTTTTTGTTGAACAGCATCTATTATTACCTATCACTGCTGGTTAAAGTCAAGCTGTTGACCGCCAGTGGAAAATTCAACACATTAAACTCCACCAGCCGATCGTCACTAATATACGGCTGAATATTCCGGAGTCAGAGTGTGTGTTAATGAAGCAGATCCGGGCTCCTGCTAAATGAAAAAGTGCAGTGTGATACGAGGAGCAGCAGAGCGGACTGGAGAAATAAAAATATCCAGTGACCCAGTTAACGCACAGGAAGTCTGCAGCGGCATTGTGGGTAGAATGTCGAGCAGAAGCTTCCAGCTGCCTCCTGCAGGACGAACCCGTCCGGGATTGATCCGAGTCTTAGAGCTGTCGTCATGGTAACAGTGGCCGTATTTAACGTGATCTGGATTAGAAGTGGAGGTTTGTCGTGCTGAAGGTCATTAGTGATTGATTGTCATTGATAATGTCTCAGTAATTGAGTTTCGATACAGAACGGGGAAGTCGGACGTTCACTGTGGTGGAATGAACATTTCCATAGAAGCGAAACGTTCCTCGTCTGAAGCTCCTGTTTGAAGCTCTGAGATGAAAGCATGTAATTACGGTAATTCTGTCACGATGGGATTGCAAGACCTGTCCTGCGAAACACCTCGCAACAGGCTGTTTATAGTCAGTATGGATGTTTTTACCTCATATTTTATTGTTTTTTATTTATTCGTTTGCCGTTTTGTGTTTAATGTGACAGGACAGTGCAGAGAGTTGACAGGAGGTGGGGGAGAGATTGATCTCAGTTGAGTTTCATTTCATTTAAGTTGGATCTTAATTGTTATTTTATTTTATTGTATTTATTTTTAGTTAAATAATTAATATTTTAATTTAATAATTACATTTAGTCAAAAACCTATTTGTAGTTGTTATTTCAGGCATGAGTTTGCCGTTCAGCTGGAGTTCAGTGTGTGTTGATGTTGGAAGGGATTTCCTTCCATCTTCCCTCCATCCATCCATCCATCCATCTATCTCTCCATACATCTATTCATCATCCCTCCATCCATCCATCCATCTGTTCATATTCACTCCATCCCTCCATCCATCCATCTATCTCTCCATACATCTATTCATCATCCCTCCATCCATCCATCCATCTGTTCATATTCACTCCATCCCTCCATCCATCCATCTATTCCTCCATACATCTATCCATCATTCCTGCATCTGTCCATCCATCTATCCATCCATCCATCTATCCACCCCTCCTTCCATCCATCCATCCATCCATCTATTCCTCCATCTATCCATCATCCCTCCATCCATACATCCATCCATCTATCCCTCCATACATCTATCCATCATTCCTGCATCTGTCCATCCATCTATCCATCCATCCATCCATCTATCCACCCCTCCTTCCATCCATCCATCCATCCATCCATCCATCTATTCCTCCATCTATCCATCATCCCTCCATCCATACATCCATCCATCTATCCCTCCATACATCTATCCATCATTCCTCCATCTGTCCATCCATCTATCCCTCCATACATCTATCCATCATTCCTGCATCTGTCCATCCATCTATCCATCCATCCATCCATCTATCCACCCCTCCTTCCATCCATCCATCCCTTCCATCCATCTATCCCTCCATCCATCTTTCCATCATTCCTTCATCTGTCCATCCATCCATCCATCTATCCATCCATTTGTCCATCCATCTATCCACCCCTCCATCCATCCCTCCATCCATCATTTGAAATGTAAAATTCATCTTTATTTTGTAACTGCTTCATTCACATCATGTTAGAATTACAGCAATTAGTGTAATTAGTTGTAATTTCCTTTCAGGTCTCTCAGATCGAGTCCATATTAAAGGAGATTTTATTAATCATAGTTTGTTTGCGAATGAGAGTAAGCTGCCTATGAAGGGATCACAGATGCTCCTCCTGATGCTGCCTGTAAGACATTTACTTTCAGCCAGTCCTTCAGAATACTGATGGTACATTTAAATAAATTTAGTTCTTCAGTGGAATCCAGTTAACAAAATAACACTTGTGTGATACATGAGATTTAAAAAAAAAAAAAAAAAAGAAAAAAGAAAAAGTTGGATCATTTATCTGATTTAATTTCACTAATGTATTCAGGACATGCAGACCTCATACAGACTGAAACACTGTAACAACTTAAACAGAATATGGGTGGAAATAAACCTGTTACATTCAATAAAGTGTAATAATGTAACATAAATAGTTGCATTTTGGGCATTATTTAATGTTCAGCATTGTGAAATGTTAATTAAAATACTGTGAGGCGGCTCATGAGGGTTTGGAGCAGCTTTGAGCCGTGTGTGAGTGTGTGTGTGTGTGTGTGTGTGAATACGCTCTGTAATAGCAGAAAGGCTGATTCTTGTCATTGTGTTGTGGTGGTGGATGTTGGATGTGGCCGTCACTGTGACTATTTGCTCTCCTTTCATAATGCACATCAAGAGCAGCATGAGATAATTTCATGAGGAACTCAGCGTGAGATTGCTGCCTTCATCACATCACCATCACAATGAAACCTGCATTTCCAGTAACACAAAGACGAGCTTTGGTGTTTGAAGTGACACCATAGATAAAGAGGACAAAATTTCACTTTTCCAGATAAGACTTGTGAGAAACGAGAGAATGAAATGGCTTCTGATATGTTTTATATAAATGTTGTGAAGGCTGTTTTTATCTCACAAACACTCAGTCTCACCTTGATCTCACATGTAAAATGTAAAAAACAGAGGCGTAAAATACTCGAAAATGACAGAAATGAAAATGAATGATTTAAGTGAAGGGATGGATACCGAGTGAAAATTTCACTCCATTAAAAGTTCAGATATCTGACCAAACATGCTTGAGTGAAAGTTAAAAAAAAGTACAACTTAGAAACTGCATTTAAGAATTTACAAAAGTAGATCTGGCAAATAACGAGTAAGAAGTACTTTGGAAAATGTAATTATGGCAAGACACATGCATGTGAATAGAGTAAAAAAAAAACATACTTCAGTTGATTAATCACAGTACATTCAATTTTGTATTACAAGTTTTCTGAAATGTTATGTTTAAAATCAAATGATGTATTGTCAATTTAGAAATGCGCTTTCTAGAATGTACATTTCCGGAATATAAATCTGAACACTAGATGAAGCCAGGTTCAAAAGTCTTGTTTGATTTTGCTGACATATTAGAGTTAAAGGGTTTTACTGAGGGGATTTTGGATTTCTCTTTTTATCACTCCATAAATCAGAAAATACTGTCAACAGGCAGAAAAAAAGCATTCTCAACATGTTTAGGAATAAAATGTGAAATATATAATCAGGTGAATGATATATGAACAAACCCCACAGTAAAATCCTTCAGAATATAAGTATGAATAAAACTGTAAGTTTTGTTGTATGTAAGTATTACTGAAGTGGAGAAAAAAACTCTTTTATATATTTATTGTAATTTAAATCTACAGACGCAAATAGATAAAGTGTAATAAAATAAACACTTAATGTGTATTTTGGATGATTTCTTTCCACCGGTCTGAAATAAGACAAGTTATGGATGCAAAAATAGTCCAAAATCTCAAAATTGACCAGTGCATGAAAAAACAACGGTTTCAGCTGTAGTGTCTTGCCTTAAGTAAAATATTTCAGTTTAAAGTACATATCACCCAAAATTATACTTAAGTATTGTGATCAAGTAAATTGCTCAAGTATTTTGCACCTCTGAAAGAAACTATCTGAATACTTCATTCATGCACATACGTGATAATATGCATTAAATATGATAACATGAATTTCAGTATTTGAATTCGAGGACTATGATGCACTCAGTTGATGTTCAGTGAATCAGGTTCGTGAAGCAGGATCAGAGAACCATCGGACTACAGCGGCAGGAGATGGATCCTTTGCACTCAAAAAAATATTTCTGTCTAAACATAAGTTTTATGTAATTTAATTACATCCATTTGGATGACATAGTTTTAACATGAACAAACTAATAAACTTAATGTGATTCATATTTGTCAGTCATACGTAAATGAAATAGGTAAGATTTATGTAATAGTTGAGTTTATGAACGGTGTCTTTTATCTTCAGTTGATTTCATCAGTTGTAGTTCTTGTGTTTCTCTGTCCTTCAGTGATTCTGCTTGTTAACAGCAGGCGTTCATCATTAATGCTCAATCATCACTTAATGATCTCATTAACTCTGACGCTGCTTCAACGGTACTTTAACTCAGTAGTGCGCACACACGTGACCACTAAACAGTGTTCACTAACCTGGGCATTTTTCATTTACGTATGACTGACAAATATGGATCACATTAAGTTTATTTGTTTGTTTATGTTAAAACTATGTCATCCGAATGGATGTAATTAAATCACATAAAACTTGTGTTTAGACTGAAATATTTTTTTGAGTGCTGGATGTATTTACAAATGATATAGGCTTGTTTGATCTTGCTAATAAAGCTGAGGTGCTCGTGAGCAAACGCCGATGGCCACTGCGGGTCTAGATGCATGTTGGGACTTTGATTAGATCATTTGCAGTCGAGCTGCAGGAGCAATTAAGAGGCAGTCACTCTGCTACCAGTGACTTCATTAAAGAGAGAGAGGAAAGAATGCTGCAGCTAATTAAAGAACTGACAAGTTTGATTTCACTACAACGCCAACTCTTACTCACAACAGCCGAGAGAGAGTTGATCTACACCATGAAGTGTAATGCCAGCAGATTCTCACATTCTCAGTGTGATTTTCTCTCACAGTAAGTGTTTATATGTGAATCACAATGATCTCCGCGGGTCATGCTGCAGCGACACACTGATGTTATTCTGCAATGTGTGTTTCTGTATGTACAGATCAAACAGGTTTGGTGTGGCATTTTAGAATCCTTGCTAGTTTTTATTAATATTTTGAATTACATTTTTTGTTGGCATTTTAATAGTTTTCCTAGTAAAGTTGCCCTTACGCATATTTTTTCAAACTTAACTGAAAAAACATTGGATTATTTGACCTGAAACAGAAAACGTTTTCCTCTAGTTTTACTGATGTTCTTCAGGACTGTCGATATTGTTGACATTGTTGTCGATACGCTGATATGAAAATGTTCCTCATTTTTAATGAGAACGACAACGATGACTCTTGATGTTGCTTGTACACGTTCACCATGACACTTTAATGCACTGTAATGATCCAGAAGTAATATTAAACCTCTAAAATGACTCATAAATATGCTTAACTCATGTTTAAAACACATGGTAACCAGAGCTGGGTTCACTTTCTAACCTCAAAAACGATGTTTAAAGCCTTGAGGGTGTTAAATATGATTTTAAAGTTCATAACCTGCTAAACGTTGACATGCTGGCGTTCTCTCTAACCTCTAATCTTTAACCTTTGACCTTCCAGATTGTAACCTGTTGAATTTGTTTGTTCTTCAAAGGGAACTTTGATAGTGAACGGCTGGCTATTGCTAGGCAAAGAATCCCGTATCGACTCGGTCGGGTAGTTGACGAATGGCTACTCGACAAAGGTAATTAAACAGCACCAAACCCCACTAATGAACGGTCTGTCTAATCACGCTAAACACATCTCTGGACGAAGTGCACGCCCATAGACGCGGCGGAAAACACTCCACTGTGAATGTACGGCGATTTGCACATGCGAAAAATCAGGCTAAATATGAGTAGAAACACTAATGACTCTTAATTCATAGTTTGTACCAAGAAGTGTTCATTGCTAAAAGACGAATGAGTTGCGCTGCGATCCTCAGATGCGTTATATTCAAACATCTGACAATGGGACTGCACTTCTCCAGAGTATTAACCTTACCAATAACCCCCACATAACCTTCCCTTAACCTCCCAACAACACCACAACTGTTTCCTGTTGTGTCCTAATCCAACAGAAACTGATTCACAACAGTTCAAACTATCTAAACTCCAAAGTTAAAGGGACTCTATTTCAGTGCCTCTGTTTCATCTTAGTTCTGCCGTCGTTCGGTCTAATTTGATTCCGACCGTCACCCTTTGTGTCCAGATGATCCTAACTTCCTGTCCCATATGTGTTTCCTGTTTTGTGGCTCTGTAGATGGTAATCCACTTCCTGTTTCTGAGGGCAAAAATTAGATTACTGCATCTCGTTCTTTTAGCTTTGACCGTTCGGAACCAGACGGTTGAACGTCTTTCTGTTGCATA
Organism: Opsariichthys bidens; assembly: GCA_037194245.1. Taxonomy (NCBI): domain Eukaryota; kingdom Metazoa; phylum Chordata; class Actinopteri; order Cypriniformes; family Xenocyprididae; genus Opsariichthys; species Opsariichthys bidens. The sequence goes on along the minus strand of CM074280.1, from coordinate 34,776,476 downwards.
CATGGATATTGTGTGGAATGTGAGAATTAATACAAATGTGACAAAGTATTTCAGTGTAGAGGACAGTCTGTCAACTCAAAGGGTAAAGGAACTCCAGGATTTTACTGACAGGGAAAAACGTAAAGTCTTAAGCAGAATTAAACCAACCAACGACTCAACCGTTCTTCTAAACCCTGAGGGCCGCCACTGTTCTTCTCGTTTTAGTTTTCATTTTATTAGATAAAGTTGAAGCCCTCAGTCATAAACCTGTTTCTAAACTCACATAACTGAATGAACTCAGATCCGAGGAAGAATACGGATTATTATTAGTCGAACCGTTTAAATAGAACATCTAACTAACCCGCATGTAATGCTCGAATGAATCTCAGAGGGTTGAACACTGAAATTATTCCGTGTCAAAAGATTTTGGAGTAAATGTCCTACTTGCTGTTTTGGAACGTTTGCAGAGAGAATACGGTCCCTTTAACATTTCAATGTCTGGGAATAAATGATGTGTTGATTCACTGTGTGAACTGTCATGGGTTTCTCTGTGAATGCAGTTTGGACTATTGAGTTTTAGGATTGTCAACATGAAGTCAAAATGAATCATTAATTCGTGTTCCTGCTCTTATTGTGAATGAACCATCGGTGACATTAGCCTAAAGAAATAATTGTGTTTGTCTTCAAAATCTTTAAAAATCCTTACTTTCCTAAAATGTTCCAGGAGAATGTTCAGTTAAGACAAGACACTACAGGCAAAACGTCTCAGGTTACGACTGTAACCCTAGTTCCCTGAGAGAGGGAACGAGACGCTGCATCAAATGACGCTTTGGGAAGAAAGCTTCATTTGACGCAGCATTGAAGTTCCCGCGAAAGGGAACATCTCAGGTTACGATGTAACCCTAGTTCCCTGAGAGAGGCAACGAGACGCTGCATCAAATGACGCTTTCTTCCCAAAGCGTCATTTGGCGCAGCGTTGAAGTTCCCTCGAAAGGGAACCATTGTTTTTTGTGCGCTGGTGAATTTTGAGATTTTGCTTTGATCACTTTTTTTACAGTGGAAAGAAAACATCAAAAATACACATTTAAGTGTTTATATCTATTTGCGTCTGTATATGTAAGTACAGTACATATCATTAAATGAGTTTTTTTCTCCACTTCAGTAACACTTAAATACCTCAAAATTGACAGTTTTATTCATATCTAAATTCTGAAGGATTTTACTGAGGGGTTTGTTCATATATCATTCACTTGATTATATATTTAACATTTTATTCCTAAAAACAGTGAAAATTATGTTTTTTTTTCAACAGTATTTTCTGATTTGCAAAGTGATAAAAAGAGAAATCCAAAATTCCTTCTGTAAAATCCTTTAACTGTAATGTGACAACAAAATCAAACAAGAATTTTACACCTGGCTTTGTTCAGTGTTCAGATTTATCTGGAAATGTATGCAAATAAGTACAAATTTAATTAGATATTTTAATATAACATTTCACAAAGCTTGTAATACAAAACGGTCGTCTTAATAAACTGTGATTAAGTAGTGTATTGCCAAAAGTCCTTGATATGTTTGTCACATTATTAAAGTAAAAGGAGTTGTAAATGAGTCAAATGAAACTTTCCTCCCAAAGCAGCGTCTCGTTCCCTCTCTCAGGGAACTAGGGTTACAGTCATAACAACAACTTCATGTTGACTAAATGCGGTGATAGTCCAGACTGCAGTGGGTCCATCACACATCCAGTTACAGTATTCCAGGATTATTGTGGAAAAGGCCAGTGAATGTGTGGAGAAAGACTCTGACTCGCTTTGTCTCGTCTGACGTTGAGTTAGATCAGACAGAACATTCTCGAGCGGCTATTGTGTCGGTGTTATAAATTCAAGATGGCAGCACCTCTACACAGCTCAATGAAGAGGAAAAAAAGGGTTTAACGGCTCAATTCCAGCAGAAGAGCCTATATTTTTCTCCCTTGTCCTTTCGCTCGCGTACATCATGCTCTAAACGTCCCCTATGACTTTCCATCATTTCCTCTTCTCCTCTATCTGATGCTCCTCCATCTCTCATTTTTTATTGTAAAGCCAGCACCACAGACGATGCTGAGAGAGACACAGTCAGAGATTACAAATAACCGCAGTGCATTGATTTCTTTTGTGCTGTTTATTTCACTTCCTGAAGAAAGACCTCAGCAGGGAAATGTGAGCGCTGAACACATTTGTTTTACAGCAGAAACGCGGCCGGTGTCGCTACTAAATCACTGCGGTTCAGCTCTGTTTGAACACTTTTTCACTTTTAAATTACTCCAGAGAGAAACAACACAGGCTTTTCTATTAGAGAGCGCAGAACCTTCTAGAAAGCTCATTCGTTTCCGCACAAACTCCTGCAGAAACACGTGAGATTCCTCACCAGACACTTTATTCATCCTGACGGTGTGTTTTAACCAGGCTCGACGTGATCGATGAAAACCCAGTTTTTGTTTTTTATGTGTCGTATCATTTGATCCATCTCAAATCAGACCGCGCACGATTCAATCGAACGATCAAACACACAATAAGGCAACAATATGTAAGTGTTGTGACGAGTCGCAGTTGGTCTAGCGTAGTTCACATACTGAGTTTGTTTTTAAATTAAGAAATTAGCACAAAATATCATGAATAAAGTCTTTAGAAGTATTTATCATTGTTAGTTTATGACGAATAAAACCTTATTGTACAGTTTTACCGAAACATGTACTCGATTACATATCATCATATTTTTTCTTAACCTGTTAGTAAAAATATAATGAGATGTAATGCTTGTATCCCTCGTGTGCAAGTTACTTAGGATACAATTATCTGCTAAACTAATAAATGTTGGCCTAAATGTGTTGTCTTCATTATTTAACGCATGCTTGAATAAATCCGTCATATAAACAAGTTTTTAATACAGCCCCCATTTAAATATTTATATTTCAACAACTGGTTAGATTAGACACATAATTATATCATTAGCTCTTTCCCCGTCACTGACATTGTTTCGTGGTAGGGGGCGCTATTACACAGCCACCTAGAGGCTCTGTTCTGCTGGCGGTGGCTGGCAACTTAAAATATGCTCGTGGGGAAAGAGTTAAAAATAGTTTCTTCTTGAGGATGAACTCTTCCTGGCAACCACCCAGAACAACCTAGCAATCACCTAGTGATGGTGGTCGCATAGCTACAGCTTAAAAAATCTCCACAGCAACAGCATAAGTCCCCGTTAGCCAGAGTTTTCTTTGTGTGGTTGAGGATTGTGAAGCATCTCAAAGTATCAGATGAAGAACCAGAGGAAAACTTTCTTACAAGAGCTGCATTTCAAGTTCCTGATAATAACCAACAGTTTCACAACCTTCAAGCCCACTTGTTAAGGACACGGGTCACCTGGTTTAAACACCCACTCCAGTGTGCTGGATCAGAGGACACGACCTCACACACATACACAAAGATACAGATGATAGTATAATTACACCTCAGTGGCATCCAGGCAGTTTGTGCATTAGTCAGTGCGGCAGAGAGCCCACACACGCACTCACACACTGATGACCTGCACTGTAATTATGGAGGACTTGTCTTTCATCTGAGAAAGAAACTCATCCACACAGACAAAAAGACATCCACACTTTTCTAAGTGTTCTGAATGGACAGTTCACCCAAAAAACGAACATTCTGTCATCATTTAAAGATGATGAAGCAAACATTTAAAGATCAGAAAAGAATTTTTTTTTTCTTCTTTACAGTGAAAATCACTGGGCTTCAGTGTTGTTTGGTTCAATGTTGTTTTGAAGACAACATTGAATGAAGACAGAATGTCTCAGGTTACGCATGTAATCATGGTTCCTCTAGACGGTGCCTCCGGCAGACCGATGTCTGAAGCATGAGTCTCAACACGACAATGAACTCGACAGGAGGTGATGATGTCACTGAGACCGTGAATATACAAGAGAGCCTGTGAAAAACGTCATCCACTTCTTGTCTGAAGGAGATGTGCACAGGAGTACCTGAAGCGTGGCAAAGGGATGCAGGATCTTGTTCCCCTTCTCAAAAGACTCAAGGGAGTCCCCATCCCAAGGTACACACCAGACTGATTCCCCACTGCCAGAGCCCGAGCGATGCAAATTCAAGAACTTGGTATTCATAGGAACACCTTTAAGGGAATCATAGACAGGAGATTTTCCAGAACCAAGGCCTTAAAAAGGGGGAGGCATAACTATGTTCTATTCCTTGGCCAGTTTCCAAGAGAGAGCCTAACCACTCGGAGCTACTGTTCTGCAAAATCTCTAAGAGAAGAAGCCTCAGAAATCGCTTGAGAGGAGGCCTAACCAGCCATAAGCAGAACAGCTATCAAGGAAGCCCAGAAGAGCCTAGCAACTTGATCTAACTGGCCTGGTGAAGCTCTGTGGAGTGGAGCCCTAACTGACTCTAAAAGGAAAGGAGGCCAAACAACACTCTGCATGAGCTTAACAACCTGGCCCACTACCTGCCAAAGCTGTAGGGCAAAGGCATTGCGTCCCACACCTGCACTAACTCTAGGAGGAGCTCAAGGGAGCCTAATGATGCTCCATTTTAGAGCAGTAATCGAGGAGGCTCACAGAGAACTTAAAGAACTTGGTCCCTTGATAACTCAGAGGATGGAGTCATCAGCACTACATCCCACACCAACTAGGGGCACCAAGGAGGCTCACGCAGAGAGCCTGCAACTTGGTGCATAACCTAAGAACAGAGGCCTCAGCAAGAAGACTCTCTGAAGCAAGAGGAGGCCTAATGACATTCTACACTCAGGGCAGTTTCCTAGGAGGCATAAAAGGCCTAAAGAGTTCTGAATGAACGGAGGCCTCAGAAACAAAACTTGACTAAGTAAGTAAGAGCATGCCTTACTTCATACAAGATCCAAAATGGCTTACCAAGGATGCTAGCAGAGAGCCTAACTACTTCATATAACTATCAAGGCGGAGCTCTGAGGAGCGGTGGCCTCTATTGTCGTGTCAGAGCCTCTGACCCTAGAACACCAAGTGTGTTTATTCTGGATCACTGGATCACAGAACGAGAGGCAATGCTCATCCTGTGACCTTGTTTGGGGTCCTTAGACTGCGGTCCTTGAAGGCTTGAGGTGCAGGCCTGGACCTTTATGTTATAAAGGTCTTAAAAGCTGCAGAGTGCGCCTTCACCTCCCTAAACTTCCCGAGCACCATCTCAACGGATGTGTTCAGAAAAAGTTCATAAGGCGAAACCGGCAAGGAGAAAGTTTTTCTCTTTCTCCCCAAATCATCCAGAGATGTCTCCATGGCCACCAGTAGTTTGTGTAGTGGCACAGAGAGCCAAATCTACCGCCTCAGGTCCCTGACCCTGGTCCAGCGCCACCTGCCTAGTTGGTAGAGACGAAACCCTTATTGTGAATGCCTCACCCATCGGGAGATAGTTAGCCAGTGTCTCTTGGCTTGGAGGCATCGTCACATAACCATGTTCCCGCATTATTCCCACATCAGCATAATTTGCAAGCTGAAAAAAGGGAATGTGGGCAGAAAAAGACTTTCCCCAAGATCTCTCCACCTCAGATCAGGGAGAATGGGAAGGCTCGTGTGAGCTGGGTGGTTATGTCCCAGTTAAAAAGCTCATCCAAGTGGCTGTGCGTGAACTGACACTGCTCATGTTTCCCCAGCAGATCTAATCTGTCAGTAGTGTGGGACGTAACTTCCAGCAGCTCGGCGTAAGCGGGGCAGGTGGGTTGAGAACGCTCAGACACATCTTTACACTCAGCAGCCTCATCCTGCTCATCTTGGTGCCAGGAGCGCACCCACTGCCGGATCAGACGATGTGAGCAATAACACATCATCCTGATCCAGCAGCTCGCCCTCATCAGCCACCAAAGAATGACAAATACGCATACCAGTCTCCTACTCGGACCAGGTCCTGAACCGTGAGGCACAAATGATTGTCCCAATTGACCTATTTACATTTATTCATTTAGCAGACACTTTTATCCAAAGGTACTTATTAGGGGAACAATTAGGGGTCAGGTGCCTTGCTCAAGGGCACCTTAGTCTTGGTATTGAAGGTGGAGAGAGTGCTGTTCATTCACAATCCCCACTTTCAATTCCTGCCGGAGTGGGAATCGAACCAGCAACCTTCAGGTTACAAGCCCGACTCCCTCATCAGGACTACCCTCCGAACAGTTTGATTGACAGGCGATCTGACCAATCATAACCCCGAATCCACCATTTTGTCTGACAAAGCAGTCAGGGGAGTTAGTATTTTAACGTTGGTGAATTTGAACTTGAAAAATTGTGTGTCCTCACGTCTTTCCACGCTTGAAACAACATTCCTTTTTTGTATGTCATCAGGTGTCAGATAGCAGAGACACGGATGAACACACTTTCTAAAGCTCTTAGGACGTGTGCTGGCCATAATAATCACCTTAAACACGTTCACATAAACGGACTCCTGAAGACAAGAAGAGGATGATGGTTTTATACTCACCTGTAGTGACGTCATCGGCTGTCGCTGGCCAATGTCAAGTTGATTGTAGCGTTTAGACTCACGGCTGTCACCATATGATCAGGGAATCATCGTTTCTGGAGGAACTATCACTTTAATTGAATACTTTAACTTCCTGAAGTCAGTTTTTTTCCTTTCTTTCTTTCTCAACATTTACTTTCGTCTCTTCATGAGCATGATGGATCTGTGCGTGTTTCTCACGGGTCATTGATGTCCTCGGGTCTCTGTCCTCAATTGTCCGGTTAAAGGACGAGTAATCGTGCATCCTTCGGCTCTGTCTCATTTTGTTCTGAACAAATCAAAGCATTTTCACTTGCACTTGACAGGAGACGCTTTTTCTGGATCTGTGGAGCTCAAGTCATGTTTGTGTGAATAATTCACTGTGCTGGATTTTTCGATTCTTCCTGTTCAACATTTCGGGAGATTTTAGTTGAGCTCACATTCAGACAGAACCAAACACACAGATCTGTCCTTCTTTCTTCCCACAGAGCATTTTGACGTGAAATAAAGTTGATGAAAAACCTCACAGGAGGTCAATCGAGAGTCATTAATGAACTCATTACTCATAAGAGAGAGTCAAACACATTCACAGAGGTTAAGATGTGTGACAGACCCAGTGTGATCTCTCTGTCTGTCTGTCTCTCTCTCTCTCTCTCTCTCTCTCTCTCTCTCTCTGTCTGTCTGTCTCTCTTTCTGTCTCTCCCTCTCTGTCTCTCTCTCTCTCTGTCTCTCTGTCTGTCTGTCTCTCTCTGTCTCTCTCTCTCTCTCTCTCTGTCTCTCTCTGTCTCTCTGTCTGTCTGTCTCTCTCTGTCTTTCCCTCTCTGTCTCTCTCTCTCTCTCTCTCTCTCTCTGTCTCTCTGTCTGTCTGTCTCTCTCTGTCTCTCCCTCTCTGTCTCTCTCTCTCTCTCTCTCTCTCTCTCTCTCTCTGTCTCTCTGTTTGTCTGTCTCTCTCTCTCTCACTCTCACTCACTCTCACTCACTCTCTCTCTCTCACTCACTCTCTCTCTGTCTCTCTCTCACTCACTCTCTCTCTGTCTCTCTCTCACTCACTCTTTCTCACTCACTCTCACTCACTCTCTCTCTCACTCACTCACTCACTCTCTCTCTCTCTCTATGTGTGAGTGTGTGTGTGTGTGAGTGTGAGAGATTGTGAGTTCGAGTGTGTGATTGCTCTTCATCTTCCTCTCCTCACTGATCCATCATCATCAAACTTCAGAGCAAACCGCGTTCCTGTTTCAAAGCAGCTTCACAGGAAAATAACAGAAACAATGATGCAAACGTCATCAAATGTGGGACAAATTAAATTTCAACTATAATCAGTTTCCTGCAAAAAACAATAGTGTGATGATTCGGATTCATTCAGTTCAGGTGTTGCTCAGGTCGAAACCCAGACTCCATCCCAAACTTCCCCTTTCTCTTCCTGTGCCTCTTTAATCCCTCTCTGAATATTTCCCATCATCATCATCATCATCATCATCATCTTCTCTCTCATTCTCTCGCTCTCTGAAACCCTCCAAAGGTCATTTCTGCCCGCCATGGCATTTCCATGGAGATGAGGATGAGGATGAGGATGAAGATGGCAGTGTATAAGTGAGAGAGAGACGGACTGATAAACAGCAAATCTTGCTCTTAGTAACACAAAGGGAGTTAACAGAACGAAAAGGCGTCTCTCCGTGTGGACCGTCACGGGTCGGTGTCGGCGCTGATCGCTCTCGTGTGTTTTCTCCGTCTCTGCAGGTCGGCAGCTGACGATATTCAACAGCCAGGCGTTCATTAAAGTGGGCGGCGGTGAGAAGGGTCGTAACTTCCAGGGTCAGATCTCGGGTCTGTATTATAACGGCCTGCAGGTGCTGAAACTGGCGGCGGAAGGCGACCCCAATGTGCAGGTGCAGGGAAACCTGCGTCTGGTGGGCGACGTGCCGTCGGTGATGACGACCGACACCACGTCCACCACGCCGCTCGCAGACATGTCCACCACCATCATGGAGACCACCACCACCATGGCCACCACCACCACACGCAAGCAGCGCTCGCCCACCATGAGAGACAGCGTCACGCAGGTCAGTGTGCGTCTGCGGGGACCGTCTCGGGTCCGTCGCTTCTCTGCACCGTTTGCTTCAGTTATTTCCTCTCGGTTCGGTTCACTTTCACAAGGCCTTTCAAACCGTACCACAATGTGTTCATGAAAGTCACAAGCAGCGCTGGGTGTGTTACTTTTAAAATGTGTTTCACTACAGATTACAAAATACATGCTTTAGAAAGTCATTGGTAACGTATTTCGTTACATTACTCAAGTTTAGTCACTTCATCTAAATACTTTAGAATACTTTGGAATACTAATAAGTGTGGAACAAACACAAAAAAGATCATTGAGAGTTTTTATCTCACAATTCTGACTTTTTCCCTCAGAATTGAGTGATATAAAGTTGCAATTGTGAGTTATAAAGTCAGAATTATGAGATATAAACTCACAATATTGAGAAAAGTCAGAATTATGAGATATAAACTCACAATATTGAGAAAAGTCAGAATTATGAGATATAAACTCACAATATTGAGAAAAGTCAGAATTATGGGATACAAACTCACACTAAATTCACAATTGCAAGAAAAAAAGTCAGTATTGCAAGTTTATTTCTCCCAATTCTGACTTTATAACTTGCAATTGTGAGTTTAAATCTCGCAATTCTGAGAAAAAGAAGTAAAAATTGTGAAATTCAAACTCATTGTGAGGGAAAAAACAAATAGTGAGAAAAAGTCACAGTGACGAGTGAATTATAAAATGACTCTCAAAACATGAAAACAGTGGAAAACATGAAACTGAACTGGTCTTTTTCAGACGGTCAGAGTCAGAGAATCACCAATCGCTGTTTAAATGACATTAAAACTCAAAGTAATCACTTTGGTAATCTAAAACACTTTTCAGATGGAACTGTAATCTGATCACCAGCCATTTATAATGAAATACAGTCACTCAAATGTTGTATTTTAAATACGTCACTAAGTTACTTGAGTAAAACTGTCCACGTATTGGTCAGTGTTCATCATCTATCAAGATGGACGGACACGTTCTCTCCGCGAGCTTCCTGTGGTTTATCTATAGCTGTCACAAACACTGATGAATTATGTATATTTAATTATATTTAAAAGTAATGAAGAGGCGCTCTTTGGTTTTCTAACTGCGATAACTAATGCGCTCGCTCACAGAATCAGACGCCGCGGCTTTTTATATAACATATCACCTCAGCCGAACCACTCGAGAGTTCGTCTTCACCTCCATCCGCGCGATTCATGTTCATTTATGCCTAAACGAACACAAGTGAGGGAAAAAACGCGCCTCGTTCAGAATCAAGCGCTGCGAGCGAGGCAGGTGTGAGACGCAGAATGAAGCAGGAGACCGTCTGGAGAAAGAATGTAATATAGAAATTGCAACTACGATTTTAAAATGCACTTGAAGTTTTTTCCAGGTTTGCTGGGCTTGTTTGAAGTTTGGACAACATTTAGTGATTATATGTCAATATGGCCATACAATAATAATCATAATAATAATAATTCAATAAAAATAGTAAAGACAAATTTTTAAGAAACAAAATTGTGATTTAAAAATAATCCAGGTTTGATGTGGTTGTTTGTAGAGCTACAGTTAAGATAAAATATTGTATTATGTATCAATATGATGATAATAATGATCATTAAGGTATATAATCAAAATGGTATAATTATGATTATCATTAAGTTGGCTTGAAAAAGCCAACTTACTGAAATGCTATTTAATTATTATTATTATTGTTATTATTATTATATATAAAGATATAAATGACAAATTAAAACAACTATTTACTATTAAATTTATATTAAATAAAATGTAAATTAAAATTATTTTATATTACAACTGTAAAAGTACTTTATTAATATGTATGTATCAATATAATATATTATACAAAAAATATATCTAATGATAATCAGTATAATAATTATTTATATTATTGTTATTATTATTAGGTATTAATTTCCTCTATTAATTAATTAATTAATTTTTTAAATTTTCAAATGTTGATGATCAACAAAAAGTCATTTTTAAAAATAATTGCAATTTTTTTTCCAGTTTTCTTCTATTTAAATAAAATAAAAACATCACTCTATATCACTGTAATATATCCATATATGGCTATAAAAGGTAATAATAATAAATAAAATATGTAAATTACAATAAATAAAAAATAAATATCAATATTTTAATTTTTCACAGAAAAATTACTACATTAATATGTATGTGTCAATATAATATATTTTACAAAAATATAGCTAATGATAATCAGTATAATAATTATTATTATTGTTATTATTATTATTAAGTATTAGTTTCCTCTATTAATTAATTAATGAATTAATTTTCTTAATTTTCAAATGTTAAAAAATTACTGTGATGATCAACAAAAAATAAATCGCAATTATTTTCAATAAAAAAAAATTTTCTCCAGTTTTCTACCATTTAAATAAAATAAATACTCTCTATCACTGTAATATATCCATATATGACTATAAAAGGTAATCATAATAATAATTATTATTATTATTAATAATAATAAATAAAAATATGTAAATTACAATAAATACTATTAATTTACTACAATTTTTCACTGTAAAATAATACAAAATGATATTTAATGTAATAATAATTGTATGTGGTTTGAGTTGGAGTAGCGCTGTGTTTGACGTTCATTGTCTTCCGCTGTGGAATTCGCTCTGGTTCTCCTGACGGCGTTTCTCACAGGCTCAAAATAACCCTCGTAAATGTCAAATATACAGCCGTGACCTGCGGCCATCTAAAATGTTATGATTACTTCCTCCGTGTGACTGCCGTACTGTACGCCGGAACTCATCTGTACCTTCGGACGCGAGCGTTTGCCTGCGGCCGTGGGTTTTTCTCTCCGCGTGTTGAAATCACATTCAAATCCAGTTCACCGATAGGAACATGAGACAGTTGATGACGGCAACAAAACGTTCACCGACGCAGCCGAGTGAGTCACCTTCAGCCTGAGCGAAACACTTTAATATCCGAGGAAACAAAAGCCCCCGCGCCTCGCTTTCCCAGATCAGATCCTGCGGTGCGCGGCGATACGCTGAGGACGAACTCAGTGCGACCGCTGACATGTCACGTCGGGTTACGGAGAACACACGAGACTGAAATGTGAGTTTGATCCGCGGCGTAGCCTCCGATAAATATCACTTTATGAAATAAATAAGGGAACGAACACTCCAGGCTTCAGCTCCACATTCCGCAGCTTCTCCAAACTAATTAAAAGAAACGCAAGTGATTTGTCCTGAAGAAACGTCCTCAGAGAAACAGGTTAGTTTGTGTTTTCCTCAAACGGACGTGCGTTGAGTTCTCTTGTGACACCTGGAAACACAC
>CM074280.1:34719581-34757081 GCA_037194245.1 Opsariichthys bidens | reverse complement strand
TATAAACTCGCAATTTTGAGAGAAAAACGGACACAGTTATATTTATTTTTTAAATCTGTAGCGGGAAAAAACCAATTGTGTGAATTCTGAGAAAAAAATTCAGTATTCAGAGAAAAAAATTGGATTAAAATTCATATATAAACTCGCAATTGAAGCTTCGGAAAGCCCCGCCCCCTTTAGTTACTGTTGCCGTGCGCTCTCACGCCACACATCATGTTCTCACGCTGTGAAAAATACATCAGAGCAAAGAGACACTGACAACGTATGAAACAGTTTCATATTTAAAACAGAAGTTGAATCAATCAATCCATCATCTCTAGTTCATTTATAGCATCAAATAAACATGAATGAACATCAGAAGGAATGTTGTTTCAAGACGTGATTCAAGTTCACGGGCGTTCATCTACTGACTGCTCTGACGGACAAAATGGTGGATTATGATTGGTCAGATCGCCTGTCAATCAAACTGCTTGTGACGGGTGAATTGTGAGAAAAATTTTTTTATTTATTTAATCATTTATTTTTATTCCGTGGCAAAATCAAGCTTCCATAAAAAAGGGCTTTCAGAGGACAGTTTTGCAAGCAGTATTTCCATTTTTTCTGTCTTTAAACTGCAGTATAAGCACAAAAGTGCGTGTTTAATGATGTTTTCGCTGGCGCAGCTGCTCTGTGGTACTTCAGTGCTGTTTGAATCCAGTGATTTTATCCGGTGCATCGCTCCAGATTTATTTCTCACTATTAATGAAGCTTAATTGGCCAGTTAGAGCATTACAATGCAGCTCGTCTCGGCTTAAAATGCGTCGTCGCTTGTGATGGATTTGCAGCAGACGGACGCATTTGTGGAAGTTTCAGAAATGAAAGCAAAGGGACGAAACACGAATAAAGCCATTACTCCAGTGACTGCGGTGAAGATGAGAGATATGCGTTTGTCATGTGCGTGAAATGATCCGATGTCAAAGTTTGACCAATCACAGACTGTCACGAACGACGATTTTAACGAGATCCTTCATGAACACGCAAACACGCGGCAGCGACTGACGGGCTGATTGTGCGCCGTGTGGATCGAGAGTTTGAGGAAGTTCACCACGGATAATCGTCAAGATTCGAGGTTCCTCACATGCTCCGACAAATTGAATAAAAGCAGGAACTGTCATTGTGCCCGGCGGCACGTCAAAACATCAGCTGCTGTCATTCCCAAACTAGTCGTGTCTAAACGGCTGCTCGCCACGGGCATTCATTTCACACGGTGAACCGTTCCCCAGACTCTCCTCCCGCGGACGCTCTTCTTACATTGGGGCTGTCGGGTGGGACGGACTCTGTGAAACATGTCATTAACACACTGCTTCCTTTTCAGCTTCTAACCACACGATTTTATCTCTGTGTTCTGAATGTTAACGTCCTCCTTCCTCCTCAGTTTCTGTGGGTTTAATGACTCTGTTCATCCATATGCAAACACGAAGGTTGGGTAAGGGGAGGGTGCCGTGTTGATGCCATGCTTTGAGGAGCTTTCCAGATCACAGACGCACTAATTTGCCTCATTATATGAATAACAATGATATGCATTATGTGTTTAAACAGAACGATCTCTTCTGCACCCCATTTTCACAGATTTCTGCTCTGTTGACAAATCCGAATCGGAGCGAAAGCTCGTCTAATTTAAACTTTTAGCATTCCTTGACACGCTGTGAGATTTCCAATGGATCATTCTCTGGAAAGATTTGGTCTGTGTTTTGGGGTGGGACAGTCATTTGAAAATATCACCTTCGGTATCCCGAGGTGAGAGCGGGAAGTCTCGCGTACAGATCCCCGTCATCACCATGCCAACGGGGAGCGGGGATTACGAGCTTTACGAGCTCCGGGAAAAAGCGTTGAGTGAATGATGAATTCAAAACACTTTGAAACATGGGGTGAAATTTGTTGATCACTATCCGAGAACAATCTTACACAGCTTTCTTTTTGTAATTTTTTTTTTCATGCAAAAATCATGCGGCCAATTTGTTAATGTAAGTGACCTGTACTACGTGGTTTGCTATCTTATTAAACATGCAGTCAGTGAGTGGAGGTTAGCACTGTTTTTGTAGGATTTCTCTGAATGTACATTCTAGTTTAAGCTCTGGATAGCACATGCTTAAGGTTAAATGATTCTCTGTTTTATTCTAACCCTGTAATGCATAGTCTCTAGCCTTAGCCTAGCTGTGTGTAGTCTGATTTGAAATAGATGCTAACGAAACTAACTTTAGAACTAACCTCATTCAGTCTTAGTGCTGTTCTAATGAAGGTTCTTCTCTCTCTCTTGTGCGTTGGCTTGCTCGGGTTCCAACTAACGCCGTCTTCCTTCCTTCCTTCTCTCTTTCCTCCTAGGAGGTGAACTAGTGTTGCCAATTATAACTGTGGATTCCCTTGACCCCCCGTCCATTGCGACACGTTACCCTGTTATCCCCCGCCCCCGACCTATCGCCCCTTCCTCACCTTGCTCGAGACCACCAAAGAGTCTCTCGCCCCGCCCGGGCGGCCCCCTTGTCCGCTGGACCAGGAGGACTGCGACGAGCCCGTGGAGGTCTCGGCCTACGGCTCGGGCGAGATGACCGAGTCCGACGATGAGGACTACTATAAAAACTCGGCCCTCGTCACTGATCGGACCGTGCTCCCCCCTCCCCCCGCGGCCGGGAACCCCCGAGGCGACCGGCCCTTCGCCCGTTTGCCCGACTCCCACCGGCCGCCGCCGCTGCCGTTCACCCCCACGGCGCCGCCGGTGCCCCGACTCAAACCTGGCATCAACAGCGGCCCCAACATCCCAGCGGGTAAAATGAACACCCGCGACCAGGTGCTGCTGCCGCCCGCTCAGCCGTCGGGCGACCCTGAGCACGGCGGGCGGCATCGACACATCCCGGGTATAACGTACCCTCCCAATTTCCCCCATGTGCCCACCACAGAGCCGTCGTCGCCGGACCGAGGGCCGCCGGGAGCGGTGGAGGTGATCCGCGAGTCCAGCAGCACGACGGGCATGGTGGTGGGCATCGTGGCCGCGGCCGCCCTCTGCATCCTCATCCTGCTCTACGCCATGTACAAGTACCGCAACCGCGACGAAGGCTCCTACCAGGTGGACCAGAGCCGCAACTACATCAGCAATTCGGCCACGCAAAGCAACGGCGCCCTGGTGAAGGAGAAGCAGCCCGGCGCGGCCAAGACGGGCACAAAGAGCAAGAAGAACAAAGACAAGGAGTATTACGTCTGAGCTCGGCCGAGGTGGAAGCGAGGGGGAGAAGGAGAGAGATGGGATGAGAGATGGAAAGGGAGGTCCGGGTATTTTTCGGCACTTCGCTCTTAGTGCTCCGACATCAGTCTTCTTTATTTTCCTGTCTCGTCTAGCCGTCGGCCTCATTTCCGGCAAGCGCTGAAGAGTGCGAAGGTGTTGGAGTCGTTCCCTCCCTCAATTTCCATTTTTGATAGCCCATCCCAGTTACGAAAAGAAACTCTGCAAACCTTTTGTATCGAAGAAGAGTGGATTTTTCCTCACATGTCATTTGACGCTCTAGTTTGTTCTTTGTAAATACTACGTGAGTCCTCGATATTCAGATCATCTCCTAGCCTGATGTCTGACGCCAGGCTGCTTGGGCAATCCATCAGAGCATTGGACGCGGTTGAGAAGGGTTTGGGAATGAGAGCAGTTCAATCGGAACGGCTTGGCATAGGTGACATTTCGGGAACAGATGGTGCCGAAAACGTTTAGCAGTCACGCTCCTCCGTAATACTGCCAAACCAGCTCCGTGTCAAATCCGTCTCCCTCGCTTTCCAAGTGCTTCGCGTTTTCATCCCTCTCTTTCTCTCTTTCCCCACACCCTTTCTTGGCTTGTTCTCTCTTTTTCTCCTTGTCCTTGGTGCTCAGGAGCAGATGCAACGTAATTCTGTTGTGTTTCCAGCATGTGGTATTCAAAATGAAAAGACAAAAACTGTTTCTGTGGAGTCAAACAAATTAATATATAAATCTATATATATCAAACCGTTACAACTAGCGAAACATCTGTGGACGATCCCTGCGCCGCCGGAACTCTCGGAGGCCTACGGTGGCACCACGTGTCAGCAGATATCCGTCATGTGTGTTTGAGGGTTCCACAGGACTCGCTGAGGATCTCGGTCAGAACCCCATATCCATGCGCAGATGTCCGAAAAGACAAACGGACACAGGAAAGTTTGAGACGACGTCACCAGAGACTTGTACGCTAGGATGCTTTTTTTCTTCCGTTTTCTATGTATGTGTGCGTGCTTTCTTTTTTCATTTTGTCACGATGTCAAGCGGAATAGACAATAATGTTCCAGTCCGAGTAGGGAGCGCGAGCCGTCTTTGACCGCATTCTCGTAGGTGTGAACTTGAGAAAATGGAGCAAGCTCTTGACGGAATGGCCTGTTCCTTGGAAAATGTACATCTTGAACTCTAGCATTCTAATTTTCTCAACTCTATTAAAAGAACTACATCGAAAAGAAAATGTTTGTGAAATGTCTAAATATTTGAATCTCATCCCAGTGCTAAAAGAGATGTGTTTTTCCTAATTATCATCCCTAAGAAGAAAAAAAGAAAAGAAGAAAAAAAAAGAACGTGCAATGAAATGCAAAGATCAGAGAAAGCAGATACTCCTTTGAATATTAAACGGCAAAATGCGATTTGGTTTACAAGAGAACATTTCCTCTTACCTGGCGGGATCGCGTCTCCTCGGATCCGGGAGACTTTGATCGTCCGACTCCATCCTCTGTTTGAATCATGTCGCTCGCTTTACCCAGCGTGTCGAGGGCTGTTCATACTCCATTTTCACTCAACGAGGACCAGACATCATCATCATCATCATCTTCATCACTTCTGTGTGTGTGTGTGTGTGTGTGTGAGTGTTTCCATTATTTCCGTTCCCGTTCAGGTTTGTCAGTTGCATTTCTCCTCAGCTCCTTGTTCTTTCTAAATGTTATTGTAGAGTGTTCCAGTGAGATGAATCTGCATACGTGTATATTAACAGAAGGGAATACAATTGGTTATATACTTCTTACACCCCGTGTCCTGTGCTTATTTAGAGTAAACGCTTTTCTTCCTCACTTCGGCTCAGCTCTCTGAGAGAGTAAAGTACAGCGTGTTTATGGTGCGGTAAAACTCTTTCACATCCTGATGAAGCTCACACAAGTGCCGGTAAGTCTTTGGTTCGCAGTTTCTTCTGAATAAACGAATAAAGCAGCAACCATAACGTTTCTAAAAACTGAAACCTTTGCAATATTGAGTTGGAGTTCGTTTTTGGACGTCGATCATTCGGTTCCATATGGTGCGTCGTCTTTCCATTATGAACTGGAAACTGTATAAATCGGAAATGTCCACTTCTGAAGTCGCAATTAGGAGCTTGTTGCGTTCGGGTGCTTACGGTTCGCACAGATTTGATCGCGGCACGTCAGGATCGATGCCGTTTTCAGGATCCACACACTTTAGGTATTTGTACATCTAAGCAATTGTTGCCGCTCTCCATTCTCCAGTACAGGATCTGGACGATAACTGCTGCTCTTTTATATGTTAATGACATGAATTACAAGGCAGAGATCTGAACCCATTCATCTGCGCATAAATTCAAGGTCATTTCCGATTCGTAGATTTCACATCTGGAAGATGAGTATTTTCGTTTCTCTGAATCACACGCATGCAGATTTGAGAAATGATCTTGGATAAATGTGGGACGTTTCTCTGCAGCGTTTTATAAATGAGGACCCGGGTTTATTCTGGCCTTATTGGGGTAATATTTTTAAAGCCAAACTGCATTGAAGATATTTCATTAGCGTCTCATTCGTTGACAACTGTATTCATCACGGTATCTAGATGGTCCGCTTGCTGATGGTTCTGGAATTTTGGTCAAATACAGTCAATTTTTCTTCAAAGGATTATTCATATATATGCATTTGCACTACTATAACGACAAGTCAAGGTTGATTAGCTGTTGTAGAAAAACTCGTAAACTCATATTTACAATAATTATCTCGGTTTCCCATTAGTAAATACGACTTGAGAGGGTATTCACGTTAAATTTCCAATTTGAAAACTCTGACTAGGAAACTTTCCCATTAGTAAATACGACTTGAGAGGGTATTCACGTCCAATTTCCAACTAGAAAACTCTGACTAGAAAACTCCGACTAGGAATTTCCGACTAGGAAACTTTCCCATTAGTAAATATGACTTGAGAGGGTATTCACGTCCAATTTCCAACTAGAAAACTCTGACTAGAAAACTCCGACTAGGAATTTCCGACTAGGAAACTTTCCCATTAGTAAATATGACTTGAGAGGGTATTCACGTCCAATTTCCAACTAGAAAACTCTGACTAGAAAACTCCGACTAGGAATTTCCGACTAGGAAACTTTCCCATTAGTAAATATGACTTGAGAGGGTATTCATGTCCAATTTCCGACTAGGAAACTCTGACTAGAAAACTCCGACTAGGAATTTCCAACTTGGAAACTTTCCCATTAGTAAATACGACTTGAGAGGGTATTCACGTCCAATTTCCAACTAGAAAACTCCGACTAGGAAACTTTCCCATTAGTAAATACGACTTGAGAGGGTATTCACGTCCAATTTCCAACTAGAAAACTCCGACTAGGAATTTCCGACTAGGAAACTTTCCCATTAGTAAATACGACTTGAGAGGGTATTCAGGTCCAATTTCCAACTAGAAAACTCCGACTAGGAATTTCCGACTAGGAAACTTTCCCATTAGTAAATATGACTTGAGAGGGTATTCACGTCCAATTTCCAACTAGAAAACTCTGACTAGAAAACTCCGACTAGGAATTTCCGACTAGGAAACTTTCCCATTAGTAAATATGACTTGAGAGGGTATTCATGTCCAATTTCCGACTAGGAAACTCTGACTAGAAAACTCCGACTAGGAATTTCCAACTTGGACACTTTCCCATTAGTAAATACAACTTGAGAGGGTATTCACGTCCAATTTCCAACTAGAAAACTCCGACTAGGAATTTCCGACTAGGAAACTTTCCCATTAGTAAATACGACTTGAGAGGGTATTCACGTCCAATTTCCAACTAGAAAACTCCGACTAGGAATTTCCGACTAGGAAACTTTCCCATTAGTAAATATGACTTGAGAGGGTATTCACGTCCAATTTCCAACTAGAAAACTCTGACTAGAAAACTCCGACTAGGAATTTTCGACTAGGAAACTTTCCCATTAGTAAATATGACTTGAGAGGGTATTCACGTCCAATTTCCAACTAGAAAACTCTGACTAGAAAACTCCGACTAGGAATTTCCAACTTGGAAACTTTCCCATTAGTAAATACGACTTGAGAGGGTATTCACGTCCAATTTCCAACTAGAAAACTCCGACTAGGAATTTCCGACTAGGAAACTTTCCCATTAGTAAATATGACTTGAGAGGGTATTCACGTCCAATTTCCAACTAGAAAACTCTGACTAGAAAACTCCGACTAGGCATTTCCAACTTGGAAACTTTCCCATTAGTAAATATGACTTGAGAGGGTATTCATGTCCAATTTCCGACTAGGAAACTCTGACTAGAAAACTCCGACTAGGAATTTCCAACTTGGAAACTTTCCCATTAGTAAATACGACTTGAGAGGGTATTCACGTCCAATTTCCAACTAGAAAACTCCGACTAGGAATTTCCGACTAGGAAACTTTCCCATTAGTAAATACGACTTGAGAGGGTATTCACGTCCAATTTCCAACTAGAAAACTCCGACTAGGAATTTCCGAATAGGAAACTTTCCCATTAGTAAATACGACTTGAGATGGTATTCACGTCCAATTTCCAACTAGAAAACTCCGAGTAGGAATTTCCGACTAGGAAACTTTCCCATTAGTAAATATGACTTGAGAGGGTATTCACGTCCAATTTCCAACTAGAAAACTCTGACTAGAAAACTCCGACTAGGAATTTCCGACTAGGAAACTTTCCCATTAGTAAATATGACTTGAGAGGGTATTCATGTCCAATTTCTGACTAGGAAACTCTGACTAGAAAACTCCGACTAGGAATTTCCAACTTGGAAACTTTCCCATTAGTAAATATGACTTGAGAGGGTATTCACGTCCAATTTCCAACTAGAAAACTCTGACTAGAAAACTCCGACTAGGCATTTCCAACTTGGAAACTTTCCCATTAGTAAATATGACTTGAGAGGGTATTCATGTCCAATTTCCGACTAGGAAACTCTGACTAGAAAACTCCGACTAGGAATTTCCAACTTGGAAACTTTCCCATTAGTAAATACGACTTGAGAGGGTATTCACGTCCAATTTCCAACTAGAAAACTCCGACTAGGAATTTCCGACTAGGAAACTTTCCCATTAGTAAATACGACTTGAGAGGGTATTCACGTCCAATTTCCAACTAGAAAACTCCGACTAGGAATTTCCGAATAGGAAACTTTCCCATTAGTAAATACGACTTGAGATGGTATTCACGTCCAATTTCCAACTAGAAAACTCCGAGTAGGAATTTCCGACTAGGAAACTTTCCCATTAGTAAATATGACTTGAGAGGGTATTCACGTCCAATTTCCAACTAGAAAACTCTGACTAGAAAACTCCGACTAGGAATTTCCGACTAGGAAACTTTCCCATTAGTAAATATGACTTGAGAGGGTATTCATGTCCAATTTCCGACTAGGAAACTCTGACTAGAAAACTCCGACTAGGAATTTCCAACTTGGACACTTTCCCATTAGTAAATACAACTTGAGAGGGTATTCACGTCCAATTTCCAACTAGAAAACTCCGACTAGGAATTTCCGACTAGGAAACTTTCCCATTAGTAAATACGACTTGAGAGGGTATTCACGTCCAATTTCCAACTAGAAAACTCCGACTAGGAATTTCCGACTAGGAAACTTTCCCATTAGTAAATATGACTTGAGAGGGTATTCACGTCCAATTTCCAACTAGAAAACTCTGACTAGAAAACTCCGACTAGGAATTTTCGACTAGGAAACTTTCCCATTAGTAAATATGACTTGAGAGGGTATTCACGTCCAATTTCCAACTAGAAAACTCTGACTAGAAAACTCCGACTAGGAATTTCCAACTTGGAAACTTTCCCATTAGTAAATACGACTTGAGAGGGTATTCACGTCCAATTTCCAACTAGAAAAACTAGGAATTTCCGACTAGGAAACTTTCCCATTAGTAAATATGACTTGAGAGGGTATTCACGTCCAATTTCCAACTAGAAAACTCTGACTAGAAAACTCCGACTAGGCATTTCCAACTTGGAAACTTTCCCATTAGTAAATATGACTTGAGAGGGTATTCATGTCCAATTTCCGACTAGGAAACTCTGACTAGAAAACTCCGACTAGGAATTTCCAACTTGGAAACTTTCCCATTAGTAAATACGACTTGAGAGGGTATTCACGTCCAATTTCCAACTAGAAAACTCCGACTAGGAATTTCCGACTAGGAAACTTTCCCATTAGTAAATACGACTTGAGAGGTATTCACGTCCAATTTCCAACTAGAAAACTCCGACTAGGAATTTCCGAATAGGAAACTTTCCCATTAGTAAATACGACTTGAGATGGTATTCACGTCCAATTTCCAACTAGAAAACTCCGAGTAGGAATTTCCGACTAGGAAACTTTCCCATTAGTAAATATGACTTGAGAGGGTATTCACGTCCAATTTCCAACTAGAAAACTCTGACTAGAAAACTCCGACTAGGAATTTCCGACTAGGAAACTTTCCCATTAGTAAATATGACTTGAGAGGGTATTCATGTCCAATTTCCGACTAGGAAACTCTGACTAGAAAACTCCGACTAGGAATTTCCAACTTGGACACTTTCCCATTAGTAAATACAACTTGAGAGGGTATTCACGTCCAATTTCCGACTAGGAAACTCTGACTAGAAAACTCCGACTAGGAATTTCCAACTTGGAAACTTTCCCATTAGTAAATACGACTTGAGAGGGTATTCACGTCCAATTTCCAACTAGAAAACTCCGACTAGGAATTTCCGACTAGGAAACTTTCCCATTAGTAAATACGACTTGAGAGGGTATTCACGTCCAATTTCCAACTAGAAAACTCCGACTAGGAATTTCCGAATAGGAAACTTTCCCATTAGTAAATACGACTTGAGATGGTATTCACGTCCAATTTCCAACTAGAAAACTCCGAGTAGGAATTTCCGACTAGGAAACTTTCCCATTAGTAAATATGACTTGAGAGGGTATTCACGTCCAATTTCCAACTAGAAAACTCTGACTAGAAAACTCCGACTAGGAATTTCCGACTAGGAAACTTTCCCATTAGTAAATATGACTTGAGAGGGTATTCATGTCCAATTTCTGACTAGGAAACTCTGACTAGAAAACTCCGACTAGGAATTTCCAACTTGGAAACTTTCCCATTAGTAAATATGACTTGAGAGGGTATTCACGTCCAATTTCCAACTAGAAAACTCTGACTAGAAAACTCCGACTAGGCATTTCCAACTTGGAAACTTTCCCATTAGTAAATATGACTTGAGAGGGTATTCATGTCCAATTTCCGACTAGGAAACTCTGACTAGAAAACTCCGACTAGGAATTTCCAACTTGGAAACTTTCCCATTAGTAAATACGACTTGAGAGGGTATTCACGTCCAATTTCCAACTAGAAAACTCCGACTAGGAATTTCCGACTAGGAAACTTTCCCATTAGTAAATACGACTTGAGAGGGTATTCACGTCCAATTTCCAACTAGAAAACTCCGACTAGGAATTTCCGAATAGGAAACTTTCCCATTAGTAAATACGACTTGAGATGGTATTCACGTCCAATTTCCAACTAGAAAACTCCGAGTAGGAATTTCCGACTAGGAAACTTTCCCATTAGTAAATATGACTTGAGAGGGTATTCACGTCCAATTTCCAACTAGAAAACTCTGACTAGAAAACTCCGACTAGGAATTTCCGACTAGGAAACTTTCCCATTAGTAAATATGACTTGAGAGGGTATTCATGTCCAATTTCCGACTAGGAAACTCTGACTAGAAAACTCCGACTAGGAATTTCCAACTTGGACACTTTCCCATTAGTAAATACAACTTGAGAGGGTATTCACGTCCAATTTCCAACTAGAAAACTCCGACTAGGAATTTCCGACTAGGAAACTTTCCCATTAGTAAATACGACTTGAGAGGGTATTCACGTCCAATTTCCAACTAGAAAACTCCGACTAGGAATTTCCGACTAGGAAACTTTCCCATTAGTAAATATGACTTGAGAGGGTATTCACGTCCAATTTCCAACTAGAAAACTCTGACTAGAAAACTCCGACTAGGAATTTTCGACTAGGAAACTTTCCCATTAGTAAATATGACTTGAGAGGGTATTCACGTCCAATTTCCAACTAGAAAACTCTGACTAGAAAACTCCGACTAGGAATTTCCAACTTGGAAACTTTCCCATTAGTAAATACGACTTGAGAGGGTATTCACGTCCAATTTCCAACTAGAAAACTCCGACTAGGAATTTCCGACTAGGAAACTTTCCCATTAGTAAATATGACTTGAGAGGGTATTCACGTCCAATTTCCAACTAGAAAACTCTGACTAGAAAACTCCGACTAGGCATTTCCAACTTGGAAACTTTCCCATTAGTAAATATGACTTGAGAGGGTATTCATGTCCAATTTCCGACTAGGAAACTCTGACTAGAAAACTCCGACTAGGAATTTCCAACTTGGAAACTTTCCCATTAGTAAATACGACTTGAGAGGGTATTCACGTCCAATTTCCAACTAGAAAACTCCGACTAGGAATTTCCGACTAGGAAACTTTCCCATTAGTAAATACGACTTGAGAGGGTATTCACGTCCAATTTCCAACTAGAAAACTCCGACTAGGAATTTCCGAATAGGAAACTTTCCCATTAGTAAATACGACTTGAGATGGTATTCACGTCCAATTTCCAACTAGAAAACTCCGAGTAGGAATTTCCGACTAGGAAACTTTCCCATTAGTAAATATGACTTGAGAGGGTATTCACGTCCAATTTCCAACTAGAAAACTCTGACTAGAAAACTCCGACTAGGAATTTCCGACTAGGAAACTTTCCCATTAGTAAATATGACTTGAGAGGGTATTCATGTCCAATTTCCGACTAGGAAACTCTGACTAGAAAACTCCGACTAGGAATTTCCAACTTGGACACTTTCCCATTAGTAAATACAACTTGAGAGGGTATTCACGTCCAATTTCCGACTAGGAAACTCTGACTAGAAAACTCCGACTAGGAATTTCCAACTTGGAAACTTTCCCATTAGTAAATACGACTTGAGAGGGTATTCACGTCCAATTTCCAACTAGAAAACTCCGACTAGGAATTTCCGACTAGGAAACTTTCCCATTAGTAAATACGACTTGAGAGGGTATTCACGTCCAATTTCCAACTAGAAAACTCCGACTAGGAATTTCCGAATAGGAAACTTTCCCATTAGTAAATACGACTTGAGATGGTATTCACGTCCAATTTCCAACTAGAAAACTCTGACTAGAAAACTCCGACTAGGAATTTCCGACTAGGAAACTTTCCCATTAGTAAATATGACTTGAGAGGGTATTCATGTCCAATTTCTGACTAGGAAACTCTGACTAGAAAACTCCGACTAGGAATTTCCAACTTGGAAACTTTCCCATTAGTAAATATGACTTGAGAGGGTATTCACGTCCAATTTCCAACTAGAAAACTCTGACTAGAAAACTCCGACTAGGCATTTCCAACTTGGAAACTTTCCCATTAGTAAATATGACTTGAGAGGGTATTCATGTCCAATTTCTGACTAGGAAACTCTGACTAGAAAACTCCGACTAGGAATTTCCGACTAGGAAACTTTCCCATTAGTAAATACGACTTGAGAGGGTATTCACGTCCAATTTCCAACTAGAAAACTCCGACTAGGAATTTCCGACTAGGAAACTTTCCCATTAGTAAATATGACTTGAGAGGGTATTCACGTCCAATTTCCAACTAGAAAACTCTGACTAGAAAACTCCGACTAGGAATTTTCGACTAGGAAACTTTCCCATTAGTAAATATGACTTGAGAGGGTATTCACGTCCAATTTCCAACTAGAAAACTCTGACTAGAAAACTCCGACTAGGAATTTCCAACTTGGAAACTTTCCCATTAGTAAATACGACTTGAGAGGGTATTCACGTCCAATTTCCAACTAGAAAACTCCGACTAGGAATTTCCGACTAGGAAACTTTCCCATTAGTAAATATGACTTGAGAGGGTATTCACGTCCAATTTCCAACTAGAAAACTCTGACTAGAAAACTCCGACTAGGCATTTCCAACTTGGAAACTTTCCCATTAGTAAATATGACTTGAGAGGGTATTCATGTCCAATTTCCGACTAGGAAACTCTGACTAGAAAACTCCGACTAGGAATTTCCAACTTGGAAACTTTCCCATTAGTAAATACGACTTGAGAGGGTATTCACGTCCAATTTCCAACTAGAAAACTCCGACTAGGAATTTCCGACTAGGAAACTTTCCCATTAGTAAATACGACTTGAGAGGGTATTCACGTCCAATTTCCAACTAGAAAACTCCGACTAGGAATTTCCGAATAGGAAACTTTCCCATTAGTAAATACGACTTGAGATGGTATTCACGTCCAATTTCCAACTAGAAAACTCCGAGTAGGAATTTCCGACTAGGAAACTTTCCCATTAGTAAATATGACTTGAGAGGGTATTCACGTCCAATTTCCAACTAGAAAACTCCGACTAGGAAACTTTCCCATTAGTAAATATGACTTGAGAGGGTATTCATGTCCAATTTCTGACTAGGAAACTCTGACTAGAAAACTCCGACTAGGAATTTCCAACTTGGAAACTTTCCCATTAGTAAATATGACTTGAGAGGGTATTCACGTCCAATTTCCAACTAGAAAACTCTGACTAGAAAACTCCGACTAGGCATTTCCAACTTGGAAACTTTCCCATTAGTAAATATGACTTGAGAGGGTATTCATGTCCAATTTCCGACTAGGAAACTCTGACTAGAAAACTCCGACTAGGAATTTCCAACTTGGAAACTTTCCCATTAGTAAATACGACTTGAGAGGGTATTCACGTCCAATTTCCAACTAGAAAACTCCGACTAGGAATTTCCGACTAGGAAACTTTCCCATTAGTAAATACGACTTGAGAGGGTATTCACGTCCAATTTCCAACTAGAAAACTCCGACTAGGAATTTCCGAATAGGAAACTTTCCCATTAGTAAATACGACTTGAGATGGTATTCACGTCCAATTTCCAACTAGAAAACTCCGAGTAGGAATTTCCGACTAGGAAACTTTCCCATTAGTAAATATGACTTGAGAGGGTATTCACGTCCAATTTCCAACTAGAAAACTCTGACTAGAAAACTCCGACTAGGAATTTCCGACTAGGAAACTTTCCCATTAGTAAATATGACTTGAGAGGGTATTCATGTCCAATTTCTGACTAGGAAACTCTGACTAGAAAACTCCGACTAGGAATTTCCAACTTGGAAACTTTCCCATTAGTAAATACGACTTGAGAGGGTATTCACGTCCAATTTCCAACTAGAAAACTCCGACTAGGAAACTTTCCCATTAGTAAATACGACTTGAGAGAGTATTCACGTCCAGTTTCCGACTAGGAAACTCTGACTAGAAAACTCCGACTAGGAATTTCCAACTTGGAAACTTTCCCATTAGTAAATACGACTTGAGAGGGTATTCACGTCCAGTTTCCGACTAGGAAACTCTGACTAGAAAACTCCGACTAGGAATTTCCGACTTGGAAACTTTCCCATTAGTAAATATGACTTGAGAGGGTATTCATGTCCAATTTCCGACTAGGAAACTCTGACTAGAAAACTCTGACTAGGAATTTCCAACTTGGAAACTTTCCCATTAGTAAATATGACTTGAGAGGGTATTCATGTCCAATTTCCGACTAGGAAACTCTGACTAGAAAACTCCGACTAGGAATTTACGACTTGGAAACTTTCCCATTAGTAAATACGACTTGAGAGGGTATTCACGTCCAATTTCCAACTAGAAAACTCCGACTAGGAATTTCCGACTAGGAAACTTTCCCATTAGTAAATACGACTTGAGAGGGTATTCACGTCCAATTTCCAACTAGAAAACTCCGACTAGGAATTTCCGACTAGGAAACTTTCCCATTAGTAAATATGACTTGAGAGGGTATTCACGTCCAATTTCCAACTAGAAAACTCTGACTAGAAAACTCCGACTAGGAATTTCCGACTAGGAAACTTTCCCATTAGTAAATATGACTTGAGCGGGTATTCATGTCCAATTTCCGACTAGGAAACTCTGACTAGAAAACTCCGACTAGGAATTTCCAACTTGGAAACTTTCCCATTAGTAAATACGACTTGAGAGGGTATTCACGTCCAATTTCCAACTAGAAAACTCCGACTAGGAAACTTTCCCATTAGTAAATACGACTTGAGAGGGTATTCACGTCCAGTTTCCGACCAGGAAACTCTGACTAGAAAACTCTGACTAGGAATTTCCAACTTGGAAACTTTCCCATTAGTAAATATGACTTGAGAGGGTATTCATGTCCAATTTCCGACTAGGAAACTCTGACTAGAAAACTCCGACTAGGAATTTCCAACTTGGAAACTTTCCCATTAGTAAATATGACTTGAGAGGGTATTCATGTCCAATTTCCGACTAGGAAACTCTGACTAGAAAACTCCGACTAGGAATTTCCGACTTGGAAACTTTCCCATTAGTAAATATGACTTGAGAGGGTATTCATGTCCAATTTCCGACTAGGAAACTCTGACTAGAAAACTCCGACTAGGAATTTCCAACTTGGAAACTTTCCCGTTAGTAAATATGACTTGAGAGGGTATTCATGTCCAATTTCCGACTAGGAAACTCTGACTAGAAAACTCCGACTAGGAATTTACAACTTGGAAACTTTCCCATTAGTAAATATGACTTGAGAGGGTATTCATGTCCAATTTCCGACTAGGAAACTCCGACTAGGAATTTCCAACTTGGAAACTTTCCCATTAGTAAATATGACTTGAGAGGGTATTCATGTCCAATTTCCGACTAGGAATTTCCGACTAGAAAACTCCAACCAGGAATTTCTGACTAGGAATTTCCTACTAGAAAACTCCAACCAGGAATTTCTGACTAGGAATTTCCTACTAGGAAACTCCAACTAGGAATTTCCGACTAGGAAACTCCGACTAGAAATTTTCGACTAGGAAACTCCGAATAGGAATTTCCGACTAGAAAACTCCAACCAGGAATTTCTGACTAGGAGTTTCCTACTAGGAAACTCTGACTAGAAAACTCCAACCAGGAATTTCCGACTAGGAAACTCCAACTAGGAATTTTCGACTAGAAAACTCCGACTAGGAAACTCATATTTATGACAAATATATGAGACAGCATCACTGTGTATAACACACTCTCACACACACACACACACTCTCACACACTCTCTCACACACACACACACACACACACACACATGCAGCTGTAGCTTCAAATGGTTTTTCTTGTGTATGAATGCTCGTTTAATGACAGGACGGCGATAGATCTGTTGTAGAAACACGAATGACGAACTGCAGTCACAGCAGCGATCGCTCTCGCCTCCGCAGTGTTTAAACTTTACGGCACGCCCAACTCGGAAACTCGCTTATCAAAATGATCGGTTTCCCAGTGGCATTACGACTTGACAGGATGTTCATGTCCAATTTCTGAATGATAAACTTTGACTATGAATTTCCAACTTGGAAACTTGTGTTCAGGTGAATTCCGACAGCGTTGGCATGTCGCTGGAGCTCGTGTGATGGTGTGAAGACACTAAAGCACCTTTTTAGAAACATTGATAAATCTGGTAAATGTTTCTCATTCTCGACGCACGGAAACAAATCTTTCACACTTTCCTTGACTGAAGCACACAATTGTTTTTCATGTATGTTGACAAAGAATAATAAATTATAAGTTGTATTAACTAAGAACGATAAAGCAATGGAACCTCATTGTAAAGTGTTACCGTAAAAATAATAATAGTAATAAACGTAGTTTGAGTTTTGGCTCATTGGCATGAAGTATGTCGTTCAGCATGTTTAACTCGGTTCCTGTGATGCTGTTCTTATTCTCATCTCTGCCGTTAATATCTCGGATGATTTTAAGCAGCTTTGTGTCCGTCTGATCAGATTCTGCTGACGTTTGTGATCACGTCCACATGTGAAACTGACTCTCAAATTTCTTCTTCTGAAATATGACGCAATATTTGTTGCTCGCAAAAATGATCATTCTGAGTGCAATGAGACGTTTCACCTGCTGTTAATCCTGACAGACGGATGAAGACCGATGCAGAAAAAGAACAATGTTCATTTAAGGACAAAGACATCAGGATTGAAGATATGAAAGATTGAAAGTGTTGGAAAGTGCAGATGTGTTTTACAACACACACAGGCTCTCCTCTCTGTTTCCATGGAAACAGGCTTCTGTCCTTTATGACGGTGTGTGTGTGTGTGTGTGTGTTTGGGGTTTAAACAGTTCTCCAGTGATCTCGGGAAACAGGCAGAAAAATAAAAGAGGACGACAAAACTGGGGATGAAGAGGCAGAGAAAACGGGAGCATTCACGTCTTCACAATCAAGAAGTTTTAGAATCGTTTATTTCATGAAGATTACCATCACAAACGGTCAGTGAAATGTGCCAAAGCATAACCCACCGCTCCTGGAAATCTCACTCTGTCCCTGACATCTCCGGGTTTTCCGTGACGAGCAATCCGGACGCACGCGTGTAAACGTCAGCGTGTTCACCTGCTCTTCTGCTGCAGAGTTTACTAATGTTAATATTATATTCCAGAATCATCATTTGCTCAGTTTCCCTGATGAGACACAAACACACAGGAGAGCAGCAGCATGTCGTGACGCCAAAACACAGCGAGAGGAAAATAAAGTCACATGATCGTTTATCCGCTGTGAACGGAACTGTATTTTTGGTGAAGTTCATGCACTTCAGTATCATTGAGACGCTCTTATAGTTTTTCTTTATTTTTAGTTATAATTTTAGTAATTTTGTTGTGTGTTTTTGTCATGTCTATTATTTTAAATGTCTACATATTGTTTATTAATTTTTAATTAGTACATCAAGTAGAAATAGACACTAGCTGTTTTTAAAACATTTTATTTCAAGTAATGTGTTTTTCTGTCATGTACTTCATAATGACATCATGTACAGTGCATTTTCTTCTCATTTTAACCTTGAATTTGTTTCATTTTTATTTTCATTAACTGCAGATGAATGTGAATTATTCATTTTTTATTTATTTTGCAAGCAACAAATATCTAATTATATTTAAATAAATGTGGACGCCAATGATATTTGTTTGAGGAAAAATGAAAGTTTAATTTGTTGACGTTAATGAATGCTGTAGATATTGATAGTTGTAAAACATTGGTCTAAATCAGAAGTTGTGTCTGTTTAACGCACTGACATGAACATGTTTAAAACTTACATTATTTGGTGACACTTTGTTACACTCAAAAAAATATTTCTGTCTAAACATAAGTTTTATGTAATTTAATTACATCCATTTGGATTACATAGTTTTAACATGAACAAACTAATAAACTTAATGTGGTTCATATTTGTCAGTCATACGTAAATGAAATAGGTAAGATTTATGTAATAGTTGAGTTTATGAACAGTGTCTTTTATCTTCAGTTGATTTCATCAGTTGTAGTTCTTGTGTTTCTCTGTCCTTCAGTGATTCTGCTTGTTAACAGCAGGCGTTCATCATTACTGCTCAATCATCACTTAATGATCTCATTAACTCTGACGCTGCTTCAACGGTACTTTAACTCAGTAGTGCGCACACACGTGACCACTAAACAGTGTTCACTAACCTGGGCATTTTTCATTTACGTATGACTGACAAATATGGATCACATTAAGTTTATTAGTTTGTTCATGTTAAAACTATGTCATCCGAATGGATGTAATTAAATCACATAAAACTTGTGTTTAGACTGAAATACTTTTTTGAGTGTATATGTGTTACATGTAGTTACTATAGTAACAACTATACATTTTGCATAATTACATGTAACTAACCTTAAACAAACCCCAATCATAAACCTACATGCAGTTCCTTAATATTACTCCGATTAAATGTATAATTACGGTGTAACAAAGACTCCTTAAAATAAAGTGTAACCCATTATTTCTTTATTAAAGTCAAGATAACGTTGCTAACTAGATGACATAAGTTTTTAAAAAGGGTTTATTTAAGTGACAGTCGTGTTTTGTTATGGTTTTAGCTTTAGTTAGTTAACTATATTGAGCGCTACTGTTTCCGTGATTTTTTTTCCGCTAATTCTTGTAAATTTCATTAATTTAACTGCATGAATCGCGTCTCTAATGCTTTCAGATGCTGTTGAAGCTCCAACACTTTTAATTAATGCCATTTAAACTCTGAACACGTACAAACACATGCTTTTACGTGTCACGAACGCTCCAAATGAATCACAAGAAGAATGAATCGCTCTCTCAGAGCTCGAAGCGAACGCTCACCGATTCGCTTCACGATCCCGCAGGAGCCAATCAGATCAGCCGCTGTTCCTGTCGTCGCCTGAGATCCGTTCCTTTTTTTAATAAAGCAGTCCGCTTGAAGTGTGTGTTTCAATGAATCATTTACAAATCTGATTCAGTGCAAAAGTGCTCAGAAAGGTTTTCGCTCACTCAGAAGAGATGATCAGTGATGGGAAACAAAACTGATAGGGCCTACGTCACATCTAAACCGTTCAATCAAATGACTTTGTGCTAGAAAACAAGACGAAAATACAAGATGCATTTACCAGAGATGCAAAATGACTTAAATACAGAGCTGGGTGTGTTACTTTTAAAATGTGTTTCACTACAGATTACAAAATACATGCTTTAAAAAGTCATTTGTAACGTATTTCGTTACTTTACTCAAGTTTAGTCACTTCATCTAAATACTTTAGAAGACTTTGGAATACTAATAAGTGTGAAACAAACACAAAAAAGATCATTGAGAGTTTTTATCTCACAATTCTGACTTTTTCCCTCAGAATTGCGTGATATAAAGTTGCAATTGTGAGTTATAAAGTCAGAATTATGAGATATAAACTCACAATATTGAGAAAAGTCAGAATTATGAGATATAA
The DNA here is from genome assembly GCA_037194245.1 of Opsariichthys bidens. NCBI lineage: Eukaryota > Metazoa > Chordata > Actinopteri > Cypriniformes > Xenocyprididae > Opsariichthys > Opsariichthys bidens. The sequence goes on along the minus strand of CM074280.1, from coordinate 34,736,849 downwards.
ACTGACAATATTGAGAAAAGTCAGAATTATGAGATATAAACTGACAATATTGAGAAAAGTCAGAATTATGAGATATAAACTCACAATATTGAGAAAAGTCAGAATTATGAGATATAAACTCACAATATTGAGAAAAGTCAGAATTATGAGATATAAACTCACAATATTGAGAAAAGTCAGAATTATGAGATATAAACTCACAATATTGAGAAAAGTCAGAATTATGAGATATAAACTGACAATATTGAGAAAAGTCAGAATTATGAGATATAAACTCGCAATATTGAGAAAAGTCAGAATTATGAGATATAAACTCACAATATTGAGAAAAGTCAGAATTATGAGATATAAACTGACAATATTGAGAAAAGTCAGAATTATGAGATATAAACTCGCAATATTGAGAAAAGTCAGAATTATGAGATATAAACTCACAATATTGAGAAAAGTCAGAATTATGAGATATAAACTGACAATATTGAGAAAAGTCAGAATTATGAGATATAAACTGACAATATTGAGAAAAGTCAGAATTATGAGATATAAACTCACAATATTGAGAAAAGTCAGAATTATGAGATATAAACTCACAATATTGAGAAAAGTCAGAATTATGAGATATAAACTCACAATATTGAGAAAAGTCAGAATTATGAGATATAAACTCACAATATTGAGAAAAGTCAGAATTATGAGATATAAACTGACAATATTGAGAAAAGTCAGAATTATGAGATATAAACTGACAATATTGAGTCATAATTATGAGATAAATTCACAATTGCAAGAAAAGTTAGTATTGCAAGTTTAAATCTCCCAATTCTGACTTTATAACTTGCAATTGTGAGTTTAAATCTCGCAATTCTGAAAAAAAGAAGTCTGAAAAAAAAAAGTGAAACACAAACTCACAATTGTGAGGGAAAAAACTAATAGTGAGAAAAAGTCACAGTGACGAGTGAATTATAAAATGACTCTCAAAACATGAAAACAGTGAAAACATGAAACTGAACTGGTCTTTTTCAGACGGTCAGAGTCAGAGAATCACCAATCGCTGTTTAAATGACATTAAAACTCAAAGTAATCACTTTGGTAATCTAAAACACTTTTCAGATGGAACTGTAATCTGATCACCAGCCATTTATAATGAAATACAGTCACTCAAATTTTGTATTTTAAATACGTCACTAAGTTACTTGTGTCTCGTTACTCCCCAACCTTGATTATTTGTCTCAAAACTAAGCAAATTCAAGGATAAAAACTCACCGAAAGCACAAAATCGCATGTCATTATGAATCGTGGGACACATGAACTTTACAGTCGAGGAACGATCATCCCGACATCAGGCTGTGGAGATCAGTGTACAGAGGAGAGGGATTGTTCTTCTTATCTTTCATGTTTCTTTACACACCTACACACACACACACACACTCACACACTTACAGTGATCCAGTGAGTCAGATCATAAACACTGATAGTTCGCCTCAAATGCTCCTGGAACTGGTTGGATGTGAACTATAAAATAGTTTCAGGTTCAGCAAAGAAAAAAAAAAATGAAATTGCACCTTGAAATGAACAGATTTAACACTCTCATGTCTTCAGATTGTGTCCTTATCCTCAGAAATCATCTACTCAAGTTAAATGTGTTTGTATCTCTTCTCAAGCAGCTGTACAGAAGAGCCATAAAGTTATTCTTTACAATATCTTAATATGTTCACGCCGTACAGTCTAGATTAGAGCTGGACGAGTTTCATTATAATCACACAGATGAAGAAAAGACGACTGATGACATTAGTGCTTCTGAACTCCTGAAACGCCTCCGTCTTGAGTTTTCTTCCTCATTTACATAATTCCTGAGCAGAATAAAGGGGCGGGGCCTGCTTGAGTGAGTCAGTAGTGTGTTGAAACTTTATGGTAAGGGGCGGGGCATTTCCCAAACACCAATCACAACAGCCGACGACCAATCAGAGCACAGTGTGCTTTTCAGAAGGAGGGGCTTCATAGAGACAAACAGAGCGTTACTGACAGACTGGGAAGAGAGGAGCCGCACAATGAGGAAAATAATCAACATTCACTCTCGAAGAGATAAAAACAGCATCAAGAGTTTGTGAAAGAGCAGAATAAACCATCTTCAATCATTTTGCATCTCGTCGGGCGGTGCATCAAAGTTCAGCGTTTGGTTTTTCGTCCCCGCTGAACTTGGACGCCGGGCTTCACGCAGGTCACTCGCAGTGAACTCCAGAAACTTCGCGGCGCTGAAGTCTCCGTGACTCATGGGAAGGGTTGAAGAGCTGCAGGGCAAACGCTTTCATACTCCAGTCCTTTCAGAAACATTCATGCATTTCACAGCAAACCGCCGCTGCGAAGTGACTCAAACGCTCTAAAGAGGAACGGCCAACAGAGCTGTCAGGCGTTTATTATTCAGAGTGTGTAAGAAGGTCAGCGTCGCATCAGGACGAAGTATTTGGTTAAAGGGTTAGTTTATCCAAAAATGAAATTCAGTCATGAGTTCCTCTCCCTCATGCGGTTCCACACCCGTAAGACCTTCATCATCTTCAGAGCACAAATGAAGATGTTTCTGATGGAATCCAGAAGGTTTTTCACCAGAAAGGAACTAAAGACGAGTGTCCGTGATCGCGATGAAGCGGCGAGAATACACTATTTCAGTCTAAACATAAGTTTTGTGTCATTTAATTACAATTTTCCATCCATTTGGATGACATGGTTTTAACATGAACAAACCAATAAACTTAATGTGAGTCATATTTGTCAGTCACACGCAAATGAAATAGTTTTATGTAATAGTTGAGCATATGAATAGTGAGATTAAATGTCTTTTATCTGCAGGGCCCGGTTTTCCAAAAGTAATCCACTAGGATTTTGGAGAACGGATTGGATCAAATCTTGAAAATGTGTTTTTCAAAAGAAAAAACTGATTACATCATCGGATTAGATCACGTCATCCAATCTCGGTTTTGATCCGGATCAAACCTTTAGTTTGGGTTTTTCAGAACTTTTTTGTAGGCTTTGGATCACTTTGATCCAAAAGATCTGGATTAAACTGATCAAGATTTGATCCAATCCGTTATCCAAAATCCTAGTGGATTACTTTTGGAAAACCGGGCCCAGTTGATTTCATCAGTTGTAGTTCTTGTGTTTCTCTGTCCTTCAGTGATTCTGCTTGTTAACAGCAGGCGTTCATCATTAATGCTCAATCATCACTTAATGATCTCATTAACTCTGACGCTGCTTCAACGGTACTTTAACTCAGTAGTGCGCACACACGTGACCACTAAACAGTGTTCACTAACCTGGGCATTTTTCATTTACGTATGACTGACAAATATGGATCACATTAAGTTTATTAGTTTGTTTATGTTAAAACTATGTCATCCGAATGGATGTAATTAAATCACATAAAACTTGTGTTTAGACTGAAATATTTTTTTGAGTGTACTTCAGCAATCAAAAAATAGAGTCACGAGGCCGAGCACAGCACGCCTGCCAACATGGCCGCCGGCATCAGAGCAATTAAACACCTACCAAGATCATTTTAGGCAAAAGAGCTGAAAAATCATAATTGTAGTCCATACTAAAGAGTTCCTTTAACAGCGCCGTGACCAGGAGAGGTCACGATGACACTCGCACACGTTTCAGCGTGATCTGATGATGATACAGTCCAAGTTTGGTGACAATCAGACGGTGTAGGAGCGAGAAAGAACGAATGATTTTAAAGAAAATCAAAAATGTGGACAGGAGGTTTCGCAGATTAACCCAAACCCAAAATTGGTATCTGTGTTCTCGGCTTGACCCAATGAATCTCCTGAAGTTTCATTATAATACACTAATTTAGTCAAAAGTTTTGTCAATTAATAAAAATGTTGTACATTTTGTACATTTAATTATAAATTTTAACCACAAAACTGTTTGAGTACTGTCAGAGCACAGAGTTTCGTAACGATCCATAAAATATATTTCATTACACTGTGTTGTAATTAATGGTAATTTCCAGTTTTGTTCAATTATAGCGGCACAATCCCGCCACTTTCAGAGTGATCCCATACGTGTGTGTCACGTTTAGTGAAAATATCTCATTTCGTTTTGGATTTATAGACATTTATATATATATATATATATATATATGAGATATTAAAAATGATGAAAATGATCCATGGCTGACTTTAATTCGATTTTTTTTACCACTTCCTATCAAAATTTTGACAATTGGACATTAAAAGCTAAAGCCTTTAGTTGACCAGCCATGGTTCTGTGTTTCCATCTCGATCGGACCGACGGTTTCGAAGATTTTCGCAAAAGCTTTTTAAGCACTAAATCCACCTGGCGTGTTTGATATCGTCGGAGGATTCAGGAGTCTAAGACTCCGTGAAAATAAGTCAACCATGATCAAATTTATAAGCATAGAAATATTTTTTTCTCCACTAGGAGGCGCTGGTCCGAAACGTCTCGGGTATGACCCGTACTGAGTTTAGTAAAAACTACATACTAATGCGTTCATAAATGAAATGATTTGATCAAACTGTCCAAAAGTTATACGCAAAATAAAAATTTTGTGAAAATTGGAGCAACGGCCGAGGAGGAGTTCAAAAAAAGTTCCGAAAATTGGAAAATAACATGGAAAATTTTGGTGACGGAAAATGATGTCATAGGGCGCAATCCAATCGTCTTGTTTCTAGTCATTACGGATCAAAAGTCAATCTCTGGCTCTGGACAGCTGGTGGCGCTAGAGGAACTGAGTTCAGATCCGATCAGAGCGAAGCGGACTAACGTTCTTCAGAAATGAAAGAGATTCTTCTAGAAAAAGATATGTTCGGCTGAATTATGCGTCACATTCAGAATCACTGAAGTAAAACGAATGTGAAAAGGCAAGCGTTCACACAAACTCACAGCGAACTGAGGAAGAGAGTCCAGAGATCCATCAGGAGAGAACATCTTCATCGTCCGATTCCCTCCGGAACTCCCGATCAGTCGGACCATAAACGTCATGAGACGCACATTTATCAGTTTATTATCTGACTTAAATCGAAGTGCATTTATTCAGATCGCAGCGTAAATCTGTTCAATATATTCAGTTATAAAGTTGAAACATAATTACAAAAAAGACGAACAAGAACAATAGTTTTAGTAATATTTTGAATGATCTTTTTGTATTTTCCATTGTAGTTTCATTCTTAATAATTTCATCATTTTAGTAGGGTTTTTTTTTAATATTGCCATTTATATAGATTTTTTTTTTCCAGTTTTAGTTTTTATTTATTTGCAGTTAATAATTCTGCTGCTCATTTCGGTTTATTGTTTCTAATGTCTTTTAGTTTGTTTTATACTTTATTTTATTTCAGCATCATTTCAACTTACAGAAATGTATGTTTTTAAAAGTTTTGGTTAATGATAAGAACCATACGCTGTAAAAATGCTGGTTAAAAACGACCCAAGTTGGGTTGGAAAAAGTTTGACCCAAACTTCACTGAACTGAAATGACTGGATTAAAACGCAGGACATTAAAACTCCGACTCAGAATGACTAGAGGCGATAATAAGAATCAGAAGGAGGACATTTATGATGAACTAATTTAATAGATGTTTATGGTCTAATTATTATTCATTAAACTTATTAATAAATGTTCATCTCCAACATATTTTGGCTTCATTTTCATTGAGCAATTCAGCATTTTTTAAACGATACTTGGGTTAAATTAAACTACCCAGCTGGTTGATGAAACATTTAACACAACCCAATCACCGAGTTTGTCCGTTTTCAACCCGACTTGGGTTGTTTTCAACCAGCATTTGTACAGTGTATGTGGAACAGACAGTTGGAACGTATGAATTTGACTCGGAGCGGATGATGATGACGGCTGATATTCAAGCCTCATTAATGCAGTGATCTCCCTGCTTTGACACGGCCACACTGTACAGTGAGTACAGTACGCAGTCTCCGACGACGGGAACTGCACCCGCGGTCTCCATGGAAACAGACGGAGCTCCACGACTCTCTCCGCACGGAATCCCGTCAGGATCCACTGCAATAACTACAGAAGCCACATAACTCTGGCAAATCTTAATTATTAATGAAAATTCTAAATGATGACGTACTACAACTCGGCAGTTCATTGAGCTAAAGTCAAAAATACGATTTATGTTTTTATCTCATAATCATGATGAAGCATGAAGTCTTTAGTCCTTTTCGACTTTTTAGTATAATTTTAGTACTTTGTCGATTTCAACTGAATTTCTCATCAGTTTGTCCATTTTGATTTCATAAAACTTTGACTTTTTATGCCATATTTTTATATTTCGTCAATTTTGGCTTTGCCATTTTAATTTGAAACTTTTTTTGTTATAATTTTCACTTTAAATGGCATAATAAATTCAACGTCTCAATTTTGGCATAATTCATAATTGAATTAATTTGCCATCATTTCTTTCTTTCAAACTTTTCACGTCATGATTTTGACCTTTTGCCACAATTTAAACTTTTTCTCAATATCAACTTTTTTTTTTCTCATAATTTCAATCCTTTATCAATTTTCTTTTTTGTGGTCATAATTTTCACTTATTTTACATTTTTGTCCATTTTGACTTTGGCATATTTTCAGATGAATGTCATGATTTACTCTTTTCATGCCATAATTTAAACTTTTTGTCAAAATTTTGACATTTTATACATTGTCATAACTTCAACTTTTCATGTCAGCAGATGCTCAACAGCGCCCCCTTCTGAACAACAGAGAAAACACGGACTGACAGAAAATCAGTGGCGGGAAAGAGTTACACTTTCTAACATGAGTAGTTCCAGTCACATTATATCCCAACGATCTCATTTCCATAGTAACAGCACCTGCTCTGATTGGTGGACGGTTCTTGAGGATTATGGGTAATTGAGTTCTTCATCACAAATTCAGCAATTAAACTGCTTTTTTAAAGTCACACTGACTTCGGCAATATCATACTGCATCAGTGGTTTAAACATCAGGAAAATGAGTGTGATTTCACCTGGACGTGAGGATGAGGAGGAAGAGTTTCTTCACAGGTTCTGGGTCAGAGCGACTCCTAGAGGACACGGAGCGCACAACACCGCGGCACAGAAACGTCACGATTTTTTAAAATAAAAAATCTCTTTTTTTAAGTATTCACTTGTACTTCACAATCTCAATACAGTCTATATCTACTCCCATCACAGTTTTTCCGACCTGAAAAGGTTTCATTTGAATATTTACCAAAAGAAAATCATCAGACAAACGCACGCAGACGCCACAGGTTCAGAGTCGTGTTAAACTTTATTTGGTCTTGCTCCTTTTTGCGGTCTTTTTTTTGTATTTCACTGAATCGTTCCACAGGTTAAACCCTTTACAATTAGCAAAAGAAACATTCAGACGTTCTTTAAGACAGAAACTCTCGCACACGAACGAATGGAGTGATTAGGACCAGCCCGTTGAGACACACGAGACATGTTACGACATTTACCAGAAGAAGCTCAAAATACAACACGAAGACGACGGTCCCTCGAAACGGGAAGTGGAAGATCTGACGGAAACGCTCGTTCACAGACACGACGAGGACAGAAGAAAGCATGCGTCTCTTTTCGATGGCGGTCTCGACATTGCAAAACACATTTGTCCCTTTGCAGCACCCATAACTCCAGTGAAGAACAGAAAATCTGAAAATACAATAAAGCATCCTAACGTGGACTGTGTCTCGCACCCTTTAAAAACTCTTGAATCCAGTGTGTTGAAGGCCTCGATAATAAATAGTAATAGCTTTAAAACGTCCCTCCCCCTGGTGAAGCACGAGACCTCTCCCTGTTTCTGCGGTCCGTTTCGGTGTTTCTTCACAAACGCTGTGATTTCGGACAGACGGCGGCTTGATGCGGCGCGCCAGAGTCGTGTCGACGGAGCGGCCGAACCCGCGTCACGGAGCTCCTGCGACCAGAACCAGTGTTTGTTCACTCAAACATCTCAGAATCCAGCGGGAAGACGTTTGCTGGAAAAGAGGTGCTGGCATGAGTTCGTCCGGCTGCTTTTGCATCAAAACCAACTGAAATGCTCATGCCAAAAAGCAACTGCATTGACGTTTCATTTGGCAGACACTTTTATCCAAAGCGACTCTGGGTTTTAGTCATGGTGTTGAAGGTGGAGAGAGAGCAGTTCATTCTCAATCCCCACCTTCAATTCCTGCCATGGGAATCGAACCGGCAACCTTCAGGTTGCAAGCCCGACTCCCTCGCCATCCAATGAGAATCTGCAATCCAATTATTGTCCATTTCTTTGATCATTTATATTTCACAAACACACAACTGGAAGCTTATTTCCGTCACGGAACAAAGAGATCAAAACAATCACAATTCCAAATATTCACCGTGTGTTTGTTTCTCCAACCGATCAGGATTGAATCGCGAGGAATTAAAAATGTCAGAGTTGAGAGATAAAAAGTCGCAATTTAACTTTATTTTTTATTCCATGGCGAAACAAATATCGCAAGACGTAAACTCAGAATTCTGAGAAAAATTGTCAAAATTGTAACGTGAAATTGTCAAAAAAAGATAAAAAGTCACAATGAGCTTTTTTATTGTTTATTCTACTACGGCGGCGGGGGGGGGGGGGACGATTGCGAGCGAAAAAAAGGCCAAATTGCGAGTGTTACAAGTTTATAACTTGCAATTGTCAGCAAAAATAAATAAAAAAATTTAATTTTCACATAAAAAGTTGAAAAAAAAAAATAGAATTGCGAGATGTAAACACAAAATTCAGAGAAAAAAAAGTCAGAATTATGAGATATAAACTCACAACTGTGAGAAAACATCACGAATTAGTTCAAGTTTGATAAAAAGTTGCAATTACTTTTTCATTTTATAATTTCACGGTGAAAACAAAAAACAATTTATAGCAAAAAAAAGTGTCCAAATTGCGAGATGTAACTCAGAAATTCTGAGAAAAAAGCAAAAATTGTGAGTTCTAACCTTAATTCTGAGGAATAAAGTCAGAACAGTGAGATTAAAAGTCACAGTTACCTTTTTTATTGTTTATTCTACGGCGGGGAAAAAGAACGATTGCGAGGAAAAAAAAGGCCAAATTGCGAGAGTTACGAGTTTATAACTTGCAATTGTGAGCAAAAAAAAAAAAAAAAATAGAATTTTCAGATAAAAAGCTGGGAATTATCCCATGGAGAAAAAAATAAAACCAGAATTGCGAGATGTAAACACAAAGTTCAGAGAAAAAAAGTCATAATTATGAGATATGAACTCACAACTGTGAGAAAACATCACGAATTAGTTCAAGTTTGATAAAAAGTTGCAATTACTTTATAATTTTATAATTTCACGGTGAAAACAAAACAAATATATATAGCAAAAAAAAGTGTCCAAATTGCGACATAGAACTCAAAAAAAGCAAAAATTGTGACTTCTAACCTTAATTCTGAGGAACAAAGTCAGAATAGTGAGATTAAAAGGGTTTTTTTAGTGAAAACAAGTAAATTCCGAGGAAAAAAATTCACAATTGCGAATCTATAACATGCAATTCTGAGGGGAAAAAAGTCACGTGTTTCTGTCCCGTTGCAGAAACGAGCTTCCATCTGACTTTGGATGAAGAGCTCTAGAGCGACACCGAACACATGTACACCGCTCTCGCCGAGGTTTACAGGAGTTTGTTGTGTCAAACACCAGTTTAATACGCATTAATTACTATACGACATTCCATTTTACGCTTCTGAAAAATCTGGAACAAAGCGATCAAAATGCTTTCAATATTTCTTATGAGAGACTTGAAATAGAAGAAGAAATGTGTGTGACGCGGCAGCACGAAGAACACGAGGCTCTGAGAGCGACAGGAGGCCGTTGTTCAGCCACGGCGTCTCCGACCTCCCGAAGGAATTCCATTGTTGGGAAAGGCGTCAGAGACGAAGGGCTGAGTGAAGCGCAGGGAGCCGCCAGCAGGGGGAGGCAGAGCTCGACAGTGAAACGACAGCACTGGAATGTAGTGTTCATGCTCTTCCTTCAAGCACCGTTCCAGAGACTGACATACTGATGATTCTGGGTGTGTGACTAAAGATCCACCGGATGTTTTCCGACGCTTCTCGTGAATGTTTGAGAGGACAAACGCACTTCAGGTCAGCAGAGGAGTGAAGCACGGGCGCTTTCAAGCCACAGACCATCATCATCTTCGTCATCGTCATCGTCGTCTGGTGTTCTTTGGCACGTATGAAGGATTCTCCTGCACACAACGACTTTCATCGCCATGAAAGACCCCGATATACATCAAGAGAAATGGAAAAATGAATTGTTGTTCAAAGGCTTCAAAAACACCTTCGAATTGTCATTGGTCCATGGCAGTGATGTAATAGGTGGGTGTGGCTCAGAGGCTCCACCCTGATCTGATAGGGAAATCTCATATTGTCTCTTCAGTTCATCAGAATTGCTCAAGTATTTCGAACTTCTTCCCCCCCCCCCCCCCCCCCAAGTAAAGAGCGAAAAAGAGCTTGGCCATTAGTATGTGGAGGCCTAAAAGCAGGTCTGTATCACAGAAATCATTCAGACCCTAAGACAGTGCTGTAAGACAGGACGTTCAACCCGGGAGGAAAACGGGTTTTGTGACTCCCGACAGGAGTCGCGTCGTCCACCTGAAACCCGGCAAAACTCAATAGTCTTCCCTTCCCAGAGAAAACGGGAATCTCCTGCGGTTTCATTTGCCAGAATTGGCCTGAACTCGGGCTGCACGACACCGGGAAAAACTGACATCGCAATATTTGCTGTAGAAACGGAGGCGTGTTCACCGGAGGACTTGCACAGCTAAACTCTCCAGAATGAATGGGTGAATATGTTGGGCAGTGCAAATAAAAATGAATTAAAAGACTTTTTTTTGAGTGTGAATCACCCTTTCACCGCTGAACGACTTACGGGTATCCAAATCTCAATAAAAATAAAAAATAAAAACATACAATTTTAATTTTTTTAACCCTTTCGCCGCTGCACAACTTTGGGATATTTAAATCTCAATAAAAATAAAAATAAAAACATACAATTTTAATTTTATTTTTTAACCCTTTCGCCGCCTAATGACTTTGGGATATCCAAATCTCAATAAAAATAAAAAATAAAAACATAAAAAAAAATTAACCCTTTCACCGCTGAACGACTTTGGGATATTTAAATCTCAATAAAAATAAAACATACTATTTTATTTTATTTTTTTAACCCTTTCACCACCGAATGACTTTGGGATATCCAAATCTCAATAAAAATAAAAAATAAAGACATACAATTTTTTTTAACCCTTTCACCGCTGAACGACTTTGGGATATTTAAATCTCAATAAAAATAAAAACATACTATTTTATTTTATTTTTTTTTAACCCTTTCACCGCCGAATGACTTTGGGATATCCACATCTCAATAAAAATAAAAATAAAAACATACAATTTTTTTAACCCTTTCGCCGCTGAACAACTTTGGGATATTTAAATCTCAATAAAAATAAAAAATAAAAACATAAAATTTTAATTTTTTTAACCCTTTCGCCGCTGAACGACTTTGGGATATTTAAATCTCAATAAAAATAAAAATTTAAAACATACTATTTTATTTTTTAACCCTTTCACCGCTGAACGACTTTGGGATATTTAAATCTCAATAAAAATAAAAACATACTATTTTATTTTTTAACCCTTTCGCCGCCGAATGACTTTGGGATATCCAAATCTCAATAAAAATAAAAATATACAATTTTTTTTAAGCCTTTCACCGCTGAATGACTTACGGGTATCGAAATCTAATAAAAAATAAAACATACAATTTTTTTTTAACCCTTTCACTGCTGAACGACTTTGGGATATCCAAATCTCAATAAAAATAAAAACATAAAAAAAAATTAACCCTTTCACCGCTGAACGACTTTGGGATATCTAAATCACAATAAAATAAAAAAAAACAATTTTATTTATTTTTTAACCCTTTCGCCGCTGAACGACTTTGGGATATCCAAATCTCAATAAAAATAAAAAATAAAAACATACAAATTAATTTTTTTTAATTAATTTTTTTGAGTTTTCACGGTGCTGAATAAAATAATTCAGTGTAAAAAAATAATAACTGTGTGATTTTATATATTTTATATATATATGAATTAAAAATTATATTGCAATATTGTAACTGTTGTAGTGTAAAATAAGAAAGATTTTATTTTACTTTCCAACAGTAAAATTGCAATACTTTCAAACACGAAACCCTCAAACTTTTATTTTGAAGGCTTGCCGGCAAATGGAAGTATGGAGCTGATCTGGAGTCAGTAGTGCATTTATTTATGTTATTATATGGCGACACCAGTTTTGTTGGGACGTCGTGCAGCCGGTGTTCAGAAGCGGTCGTCTCGGGGCTGCGCAGGCGACCTGAACGGACTGAGGCCGAGGCCCCTGCGAGGATGGACCCTCTCTTTGGCGCCGTCGATCGGCCGGCTGACGCCCGCCCAGCCCAGATCTATGAGCGGGGAGTCGGCCGGGTTCAGCGGGGCCACCCTGAGAGACAGATTCGGGCTGCCGTTGGTCGAGCAGGGCGCCGAGCGTGAGGTCGGGAAAGGGGTGGAGAAGGGGTCAAAGGTCGATCCGTGGTCCGAGTCCATGGAAGGGTGGAGCTTAAGATTGAAGGGGTCACAGTCCGGCGACGGGAACGGGTCACAGTTCGTGAAGGGGTTGGTGGGCGAGGGGTGGAAGCCCAGCCGAGGGCTCGTGGGACTGCTGGCGCAGACCGGTTTCCTCCCGCCCGCTCTGTCCGCCACGCCGGCCGAGATGAAACTCCACGGGTCGATGCGGGGCCGGTTCGGGGACGGACGCGGTCGGGGGACGATGTTGACCTCCAGACGGCGGGTTTTGGGGCTCCACAGACGGGGGTCCGGGTACAGGGCGAACGGCATCGGAGACTTGTCCTCGGCCTCGAACGTGTCCTGACACAACGGCAGATCCAACACTAGTGAAGAGCAGAGAAGTCAGTCAGTTAACCTGCCATAAAAGCTTTTACCAAACGCACAAATGTAAGGAAATTTGAACTAAAGACGCCACATCCGTGCCATCAAACGCGCCTCTATGAATCAATTCTTGATCGTATTTCAGCAGCAATTCAGTTTGGGCTGTTTTATGTTAAGCAATTATTGGTTATTATTTTAATACTCACAATATAGTTTAAAAAGGCCATATTATTACATTGTGCAGCTCCTCTCTTCCCAGTCTGTCAGTAACGCTCTGTTTACTTCCCGTCTCTCCTTCTGAAAAGCACACTGTGCTCTGATTGGTCGGCTGGAGCGGTGTGTTGTGATTGGTGTTTGGGAAATGCCCCGCCCCTCACCATAGCCGCCACTACTAACTCACTCAGCCAGGCCCCGCCCCTTTATATGAATTACGTTTATTCATTTGGCAGACGCTTTTATCCAAAGCGACTTACAAGCGAGAAGTTGGTGGGGATGAGCAAACGCCCCACCCCAGATGAGGAATAAACTCCCAAGAATAAGAAACAAGAATAAAATCTTTTTCACGCTAAAGAGAGATGAACATGGACTAAAGCAGAATAGATGCTCTTAAATACATGCATCTCCAGTGTAAATACATCTAAATGTCTCTTCTGTCCCACTTCTGCAGTGAAAAGGTGGATTTTGTTGATACCAACTTCATTTGATCGGTATTAACCTGTTGCAAGGTGAAATATCTGAACGGTTGAATTATCAACACCATGCGAGTTTGATTTTCAGTTCTCCTTCATACATTGTTATTACACGGGTCTACCTTTACGCTTTAAATTTAGACATATTATCATTTAGATCTGGTTGTGAAATAAAGCAATAAATGGAAACACAGATTTGTAATTTAATATCAGTATTCAAGATTTCTGTCTCACCCAGATGTGAGGAGGGCAGTCCGTAACTCGCCCTCCTCCGGCGCTCTCCGCTCTGATACGGGACCTCGGCGGCCGCGTCTCCGTTGGCGTGTGCCGTCCAGTCTCCGAGACCATCCTGCGTCCTGCGGCCCGGCCGCTCTCGGTCCCGCGGGGTGAGCGGCAGCGGCTTGATCTCGGGCGGCTTCAGCGAATCCAGAAATCCCCGCGGCAGAGAGTCCGTGCTGAACGTGATCAGATCTCCCACCACCTCCGGCTCCGGCTCCGGCTCCGGCGCGGGCAGGTGAGTCCGCGACGAGGCCCGCGGCGGCGGTGTGGGCGGGTGCTGCACTTCCAGGCAGCGTCCCAGAGCCACGGATGCCAGCAGGGCGGCGCTGCTGAGCAGAGCGCGGTGTGAGTTCTTCGCCGGACCGGGGTGATCCGGCTTCGGAGAACCACAGGGGGACGAACCACCTTCCTCGCTCTCTGAACCCTCTGAGAGCAAGTGTGAGCAAGACTCAGAAAAACTTTTACAGACATATTTTATATATATATGTATTTTTTAAAGCTAGTATGACAGAAGGTCAGAGACTGACCGTTGTGGCTGAACTCTGGAGTGACGGGTCTGTACTCCTCGAAATCAGCTTTAGAGTCGTCATTCTCGTTGCTGTCCATGTCCAGGAGTTTGGCTCTCATCGACAGACTGACACACACAGACAAACACTCATCAGACCGCTCGCGTTCATCCGTTTTGCACACAAACGCACTGAAATAACTCTCACCTGTTCTCCTGCGCACTCAGTCGGAGGATCTTTGGACTCTTGGGGCTTTTAGGGCTCAAATGAGGAGCGAATCTCCTCTCGCCGTTCGTCTGCTTGAGAGGAAGAGACTCCAGTGGCCAAACCGAACTCCACTTACTCTCACTGGGACTCACTGAGAACAGAGAACAACCTCAGAGCTAATAAAACAACAGCGCCGCCATGTGGCGACACTGATGCTAGTCACAGACATGTTCAAGATGATGTGCAGACATCACGATGGAAAACTATTATTCACTCTAAACTGGAGGAAATATTGACTGTCTCTATACTAGATCTCTCTCATTGATAAAGCTCATAACTGCAGTAATCATAATAAGAGATTAAACATGTGGCGTATGCTGATTTAAATCGCAATAACACTTAAATGGAATCGATTCCAAAACTTTCTCTCTGATCCACTAAAATAAAACAGGACTAAAAATAATACATACATACACAAACAGTTCATATCAACCATATATCTCCAAAAATGCTACTTTTCAGGAAATGGGAAAACACTTTTTTTTTTTTTTTTTTTTAAATAATTAAACGATGCATTGTCAAAGTCGATAATATGGCTTTATTTATGGCCAGACACGCGTGTCATTATATAATTAACATTTTACTCAATTCAGGCTCAAATGAATCCAAATGAATCTTACGGCTGCATCTGACGCAGTACGTGCATCGCATTATGTTTTCATCTACTTACAGGTTATAAAGTTTACTGTATCTATAATGACGATATGTGGGCGCTCAGTTTTTTCTCATGTTGTAAAAGATGAAGTGCTTTGCACAGGTTACTTGACAACAAACGCTAGACTAAGACACTCTAATGTAACGATAATGATTTATGAAAAAAACAACGAATGAAGAAGAATGGAGACGCGATGATTCCACCCGACAGCGACTATATACACCTGACGAAAGAACACAAGATCTTGGAAAGTTCACCAAACGAGTCGCACGTAAGCGCCGTAATGTTTTTATGGGTTACTTAAACTAAACCGAGGTCATTTACATATAGAGGGACAAGGAGAAGGAGAGAGTAGAGGGAACGATGGATATCTGGAGACACTCACGCTGTATCGCCCGGAAGCGCGGGCCGATGGATGGCGAGCCCAGATCTGGAGAATTCCGTCTCTTTTCCAAGCAGGGAGACGCCTGGACCGTGATCTTATGGATAAAATCTGCACAGATGAAAACGACGAGATCAACATGTCTTCAATCGTCCTCTTTCAGACCAGCGGAAAGAAAGTCTCCAAAATACATTGAAGTGCGTTTTATCTATTTGCATCTGCAGATTTCAATTACAATACATATAATTAAAAGTTTTTTCCACCACTCCTGTAACACTTACACAAACCAAAACTTAGAGTTTTATTCATATCTATATTTTGAAGGTTTTTACTGTGGGGTTTGTTCATAAGCCACTGATTTATAGAAAAATTATATATTTTGTTTTCCCTAAAAACATGGTGAAAATGTGCGTTTTTTTCTCTCTCTCTGTTGTCAGTGTTCTCTATTTTAGTGATAAAAACAGATATCCAAAATCCCTTCAGTAAAAATCTTTAACTCCAATATGTCAGCAAAATCAAACAAGAATTTTAAACCTGGCTTCATCCAGTGTTCAGATTAATCTTCTGGAAATGAGTACATACTTACCCATTAAACTTGCATATTTAACCAACATTTGAGTTGTCTCAATGTATTAATGTGATTCATCAACTGGAGAAGTATGGTAATATCTATTAGGTACATTATTTTTACCCTATTCACCTCAACAGCAAAACCACTGGTTAGTACCACATGGTTAATTACTAGTAACGATGTGAAGAAATGTCTTGTGCACTCTTGTTATTTTTCCATTCTAGTGTCATAACACCTCATTACGGTCTTTAATAAAGCGAGTGTAATAGTTAGAGGCTCTGAGAGCACTGCGTGCCATTAGCTTTTAATAACATCTTAAATACACTGATCACAACAGATTATGTTGTTATTAGTGATGACAAACTGAAGATTATTTCCCAAACCAACCACTCCAACTCTCTAGCGATGGCTGTGCAATTATATAATATGCCAAAAATCATTAAAAACACGAAAACCTGTTAGGACCATTAAAAACCACCCACACCGCTGACATTTCTTCATTAAATGTGAGAATCTAGTTCATTCATACGAGCTTTAAAAGTCAGCAAACATCTGCACATACGTGTGCGGCTAAGGCCTCACCCTGTGGCATGCTGATCTTCTCTCCGTTCTTAACCTTCAGCTTGTGTTTCTTGAAGGTTCCTTTGCGTTTCTTGACGTTGGGTTTCTGGTTCTGGTTGAGGTGCAGGATGAGCAGTGAGAGTTCTCGCTCGAACACGTCCTGCTCCCACTGCGCCAACTGCTGCTCGCGCTGACGGAGGAACTCCTCGTGAGACTTCTGCTCCAGCGCCGCACGCTTCAGCTCCTCCTCACGACAGCGCAGCTCCTGCACACACGTACAGTGTTCAGACATCGGCGCAAGCGCATGGGGATATTTTGGTATGTTTGCACTGAAAGTTCACTGTCTGAACACTGTGGATCCCAAGTAGACGTATTATCATTAACCATAAAAAAT
>CM074280.1:34672081-34704581 GCA_037194245.1 Opsariichthys bidens | reverse complement strand
TTATTATTATCATTCAGCCTTTTTGACGATCACAAAATGTGTCAAACTGCACAGCCCTACAAACAAACACAGCAAATCTGGACCTTTGTTTCTATCAGAAAAATCACAATTAGATTTTTTTCCCCCAAACCAACTGTCCCTGCATACGTACTGTGATACGACATAACTTTTTATTTTGCAAAACGTAACTAAATTATCATCCATAAACGCATGAACATATTCAGGTGTAAACATTAACATCACGATTTTCTGTAAAGCTGCTTGGAAACAATGTTGTGTTGTGAAAAGCGCTGTATAAATAAATCTGACGGTGTCGCCATCATTACAGTCACTTCCTCTGTACTTCCTGTAAAGACTTTTTACAGGAGATTAGAGGAGACACGAAAGTCATTTGAGAGAAAACTGAAACTCCTTCGAAGGACAAATATCACAATGAAAAATGACAAGACGACATCTAACCCATCCATATCACGGCTCTTCCTTTCTAGACGTGACATGACGGGTTTCTAGCATGAAGTCATCATTCTGTCCTCAATAAAGGTGTAAAATTCACATCCAATCAGATTTGATGCTCAGCTGTTTGGAGGGAGATTTTGTCCAATGAGATTTGACGGTGTGTGATTTGACAGACATCAGAATGAGATCAGTGAGAGATCTGACAGATGAAAACACAGCACAGATTGTACAGCACATACTAGAACCATGATCTGATTCATTAATATTTTACCCGAAATCACACAACTGTCACAGTTGTCCCATAATTCGTTATCCATCAAACTGTAATTCTATCTCACCAATTAAACTTCACACTGCAAATGATGAAATATTGAAATTCTTCTAAACTCGGAAGAAACTCCACTACAAACTATCATATAAATGCTAAAGAAATTCTTCACTTTAAACTAATGAATAAATAAATTCTTTGCATTAAACTACTGAATAAAGAAGAAACTTCACATTAAAGTACTGAATAAAAATAAATTCTTCACATTAAACTACTGAATAAAGAAGAAACTTCATATTAAACTACTGAATAAAGAAACGCTTCACATTGAAGTACTGAATAAATAAATTCTTCACATTAAACTACTGAATCAAGAAACTCTTCACATTAAAGTACTGAATTAAGAAGAAACTTCATATTAAACTAATGAATAAATAAATTCTTCACATTAAACTACTGAATCAAGAAACGCTTCACATTAAACTACTGAATCAAGAAACTCTTCACATTAAAGTACTGAATTAAGAAGAAACTTCATATTAAACTACTGAATAAATAAACGCTTCACATTAAAGTACTGAATAAAGAAATTCTTCGCATTAAACTACTGAATAAAGAAACGCTTCACATTAAAGTACTGAATAAAGAAATTCTTCGCATTAAACTACTGAATCAAGAAGAAACTTCATATTAAACTACTGAATAAAGAAGAAACTTCATATTACTCTACTGAATCAAGAAATTCTTCACATTAAACTACTGAATCAAGAAAAAACTTCACATTAAACTACTGAATAAAAAATAAATTCTTCACATTAAACTACTGAATAAAAAGTAAATTCTTCACATTAAAATACTGAATAAAGAAACGCTTCACATTAAAGTACTGAATCAAGAAATTCTTCACATTAAAGTACTGAATCAATCAATTCTTCACATTAAACTACTGAATAAAGAAACACTTCAAATTAAAGTACTGAATAAATAAATTCTTCACATTAAACTACTGAATAAAGAAACGCTTCACATTAAAGTACTGAATCCATCAATTCTTCACATTAAAGTACTGAATCAAGAAATTCTTCACATTAAACTACTGAATCAAGAAAAAACTTCACATTAAACTACTGAATAAATAATAAATTCTTCACATTAAACTACTGAATAAAAAGTAAATTCTTCACATTAAAATACTGAATAAAGAAACGCTTCACATTAAAGTACTGAATCAAGAATTTCTTTACATTAAAGTACTGAATAAATAAATTCTTCACATTAAACTACTGAATCAAGAAGAAACTTCATATTACTCAATTGAATCAAGAAATTCTTCACATTAAACTACTGAATCAAGAAAAAACTTCACATTAAACTACTGAATAAATAATAAATTCTTCACATTAAACTACTGAATAAAAAGTAAATTCTTCACATTAAAATACTGAATAAAGAAACGCTTCACATTAAAGTACTGAATCAAGAAGAAACTTCATATTACTCTACTGAATCAAGAAATTCTTCACATTAAACTACTGAATAAAGAAACGCTTCACATTAAACTACTGAATCAAGAAATTCTTCACATTAAAGTACTGAATGCATCAATTCTTCACATTAAAGTACTGAATCAATCAATTCTTCACATTAAAGTACTGAATGCATCAATTCTTCACATTAAAGTACTGAATCAATCAATTCTTCACATTAAAGTACTGAATGCATCAATTCTTCACATTAAAGTACTGAATCAATCAATTCTTCACATTAAACTACTGAATAAAGAAACGCTTCACATTAAACTACTGAATTAAGAAGAAACTTCACATTAAACTACTGAATAAAGAAACACTTGTACTGAATAAAAATAAATGCTTCACATTAAACTACTGAATAAAGAAACGCTTCACATTAAACTACTGAATCAAGAAATTCTTCACATTAAACTACTGAATCAAGAAGAAACTTCATATTAAACTACTGAATAAAAAAGAAATTCTTCGCATTAAACTACTGAATCAAGAAGAAACTTCATATTACTCTACTGAATCAATAAATTCTTCACATTAAACTACTGAATAAAGAAACGCTTCACATTAAAGTACTGAATCAATAATTTCTTTGCATTAAAGTACTGAATAAAGAAGAAACTTCATATTAAACTACTGAATAAAGAAGAAACTACATATTAAACTACTGAATAAAAAAAGAAATTCTTCGCATTAAAGTACTGAATTAAATAATTCTTCACATTAAAGTACTAAATCAATAAATTCTTCACATTAAACTACTGAATAAAGAAACGCTTCACATTAAAGTACTGAATAAAGAAATTCTTCGCATTAAAGTACTGAATCAATAAATTTTTCACATTAAAGTACTGAATCAAGAAATTCTTCGCATTAAAGTACTGAATAGAGAAGAAACTTCATATTAAACTACTGAATAAAAAAGAAATTCTTCGCATTAAAGTACTGAATCAATAAATTCTTCACATTAAAGTACTGTATAAAGAAACGCTTCACATTAAAGTACTGAATAAAGAAATGCTTCTCATTAAAGTACGGAATCCATCAATTCTTCACATTAAAGTACTGAATCAATCAATTCTTTGCATTAAAGTACTGAATAAAGAAACGCTTCACATTAAAGTACTGAATAAAGAAATGCTTCACATTAAAGTACTGAATAAAGAAACGCTTCACATTAAAGTACTGAATCAATAAATTCTTTGCATTAAAGTACTGAATAAAGAAACGCTTCACATTAAAGAACTGAATAAAGAAATTCTTCGCATTAAAGTACTGAATCAATCAATTCTTCACATTAAACTACTGAATCAATAAATTCTTCACATTAAACTACTGAATAAAGAAACGCTTCACATTAAAGTACTGAATAAAGAAACACTTCACATTAAAGTACTGAATCAATACATTCTTTGCATTAAAGTACTGAATAAAGAAGAAACTTCATATTAAACTACTGAATAAAAAAGAAATTCTTCACATTAAACTACTGAATAAAGAAACGCTTCACATTAAACTAGTAGAGAAATAGTGAATCTCTTCTCATTAAACATCTGATTAACTGAAGAAACTCTTTACATGAAAATACTGCTGAAAAAAATTGAACTCTTCACATTAAACTACTGATTAAATGCTGAAGAAACTCCATGCATGGCAGTGACCTGAACAACAGCCCATAATCCCCCGTCATCGACCTCAGCACAGGAACAGAGGGAGGCTGTCTTTAGAAAATGAGTAGGAAGCGAAAAATGAAGTTAGCTGGGGAAAAAAAGAGAAACAGACGAAAGAAGAAAGAAAAACACAGGATGCTGCGATCTGAAACGACGGAGCTCGAGAGACAAGTCAGGGCAGGTCTGGGACAAAGAGCTTGGAAAGAATTAAAAAACAACAGGCAGAGAGAGAGAGAGAGAGAGACACAGAGAGAGAGAAAGAAAGAGAGACACACACACACACACACAGAGAGAGAGAGAGGGAAAGAGACAGATAAGATCGAGAACTACAGCGAGGGAATTGTGCTGCAGTGTGTTGCGAGCCGGCATTAAAAAGTTTGTTTTACGCAACTGAGGTGGTTTCCAGCCCGCCGGACACGCTCTCTCCTGACTCTGTAGGGAAGTGAAGGATCATGGGATATACGTGGGTGGACAATAACGCAACAGACGTGCAAGAGAGAGGGAAAAAAAGCAAGAATAATAAAGGAAGGCAGACTACAAATACTCGTTTTTAAGATGTGTGTAAACATTCATATTTCTGACTATATTCTGGTCGGAAGAGCCGCGATCAAAATCTTTTGCAAATTGACAATAAATACACACTTGTGTTGACCGTATTCTCCCACGTTTGTTCACGCATTTACTTTAGTCTCAGTAAAATCAGACTTTACTTTTACATTCACTGTACGGAAGTATCTGTCGATGTCAGAGACTATATGACGATATAATCAGCAATACAATCACAAAGTCCAGCTCAGGACTACATGTCTGCGTCCTAATATGATCCTTGACCCGTGTGAGGTCTTCTTATCGAGTTTCACAACTTGGCAAAGTGTGTGTGTGTGTGTGTGTGTGTGTGTGTGTGTGTGTGTGCGTATGTCATTTGATATCCCGGCCAACAACATTCCCTTCACAACTGTGTGATACATGCCATGGGAATATCCTCTTCCCCCCGGAACGGGCAATTCTCTCAGAGTCCTGGAGCTCAACCAAATAAATACTATCTAGGCCCAGACGGAATCATTGGAATTCTCTGGAATAGAGTTGAAATGAGCAGAACGTTGAACAATCTAGCTAAACAACAGCAAACCGAACGCACAAGCACAGCTAGAGGATGGGAGTTACGATTCTGAGGAAACACGCAGAGCCTTTTCCCGAGTTCTGCGGGCAAAGATTCCATGTGGGCCTGATAATAATCCGAAACAAAACAACAGCAGCAGCGGCAGCGGCTGAATCCGAGAATGGACCATCATACTGGATACGTCTGAAAACGTTGAGATTCATTCTAAAAAAAAACCTCTAACGGGAAATGAGACGGGAGGAAAAATGACATTTCAGTGCTTTCTGCTGCTGCGAGAGACTCTGCGTTTGCTCTCAAAACTTGTGCGAGGCGGGAGGAAAATATGCATTTCGACGCTTTTGCAAATTAATGCAAATGTTTTGCGTGCAAATGCAAAGTTTCTCCCGGGGAAGCGGCACTGTTGAGGAGCGAACGCAAAACAGATGTATAGTCAAAAGTGCTTTGCATGTGATGCTCATAATATGATATGCAAGGAAAAATTGTAGTGTTACACAAACGCAAAGTTTCTCAAAGGAAGCCACACTTTTGATGAGTGACATTTTTCCTGGAAGGCCGCAGTGCTGCGGAGTTCAGCTCCGACACCAATTAAGCACCTGCTCCAGCTAATTAAGGCTTTCAGGATCAGTAGAAACATCCCAGCAGGCGAGCGGGAGCAAAATCAGTGAGAGGAAATACACCAGAGTTTAAGGACGTGAACTTACTGTTGTTGGACTTGAGGTCGCGGTGGATGACGGGCACTATGGCCTCGCTGTGCAGGTACAGCATCCCCTGGGCGATCTGCACGGCCCAGTTGACCAGCACGTGCGGCGGGATCCGGCGCCCGGCCAGCGCGCGGCTCAGCGGGCCGCCGGACGCGTACTCCATGATCAGACACAGGTTGGGCTCCTGCAGGCAAACCCCCTTGAGCGTGATGATGTTGGGGTGCTTGAGCATGGAGAAGAGTCTGGCTTCGTTCTGCACGTTCTGGGCCGTGACGCTGATGTCCTCGTCCGGGTCCTGCCGGGCCGCTTTCACGGCCACCAGCTCGCCCTTCCAGGTGCCCCGGTAGACCTTCCCGAAGCCTCCCACCCCGATGACCTCCTCCAGGCTCAGCTCGCTGAAATCCACCGGCTCCAACTCGCTCACCACGGCCGGTCCCAGGTCTTGGACGACTCCAGAACCCGGCAGTTTGCCGTACCCGCTGGGTTTGAAGGAGACGTAGTTGGAGGGGAAGATTCCCACCTTGTTGTTGACCTTCCCCGCCCACCATCCCTCGTCTCCGGATATTTCCGAATCCAGAGACAGGACCTCCACCAGGTCGCCTTTACGTAGGGTCAGTTCGTCCTTCCCCGTGGCCTCGTAGTCAAACAAAGCGGTCCAAACCGGGTTGGTGAAGTTGCCCTTCTGAGTCTGATCCAGGCTCTTCCAGGCGGACAGCGAGCTGCGGGAGAATATGTTCTTCAGCGGCTCCATTGGTTCACAAGGTTTACAAAGAGTGATGTGGAAGTTCAGGTGGGTACGTCACGACCCCTCTGTACGTCCGGATCATCGGCGGATCTGTCTCCATCAGTCACGAATCCCCATGTAGACGCGGAGGATGGAGTGAACGGAGGCTCCGAGGTCCGGATCAGTGACGGAGGAGCGTCCTGACCTGCATCCTCTTATGAATATCACACAGTTCTACAGACGGAAAGAAAGCATGGATCTACTGGCTTACCCACAGCTCAAAGTCCCAAGCAAGAGCACAAACATTGGACATGGAGGGCTCGGTATTTTTAGCAGCTGGTTCTGTGGCTCTGCCCGAGCAGGAAACGCTCAGAAGAAGAATAGCAGGAAAAGCGAATTGAACGTGCGGCCGAACGCGTTCAGGAACGCTCTCTCATGACCGTCGAGAACGCATCGTCAGCTCTCCCCGTCCGGGCCGGTCATCGCGGGTCTTCTTTCGGAGGTTTCTGAAGTTCTGCTCGAGTTCCTTTAACTTCGCTCGGTTTCGGCAGCAGGAAGAGGCGCGCGGCCGCTCAGCTGATCGCGTCTCGCGGTTTTAATGGCGTCGCGTCATTTCGGCGGCTCCGCGTCGACCGTCTTCATTCGTTCGCATCAGAAACGCTCGTGAACTCCGTGTGTTGAGCCCGTTTACCGCGAACTCTTCCCGTCCGTCCGGTAGAGGGTGGGACAGGAAAAGTATCAGATGACTGTCGACTCTCCTCCTCCCTCTCCTGGCCACTGTGTGAGTGTGTGTGTGTGTGTGTGTGTGTGTGTGACTGTACAAATGACAGACTCAGCTCTTTCTGTTTAGCTGTATAATGTTGATTTATTCCAGTGTTTGTTGTTGCTATTTTCCTTCACTAATACTACATTTTAAGTTTCTGAAGTAAGTCATATAAAAGCTCAAACTATAGGTTATTCATATTCAACAAGTTGTCACATGTGTAACATGTGTGTGTGTGTCTGCATGTGTATATATATATATACAATATATTATATATATATAATATATATATAATAATATATATTGAAAACAAGTTTAAGTTGTAGTTTTTTCATACTGTAAGGATTTTTTCTTTCATTGTATATTGTTTGGAATTATTGTGTATTTAACCTCTTTGTTAACTGAACAGGTTTAATAAAGGTTTTAAATAAGTGTTTAAATCCAAACGAAAAGATATGAAAACTTTTGAAAAAGCCTCTTTTTTATGTACTTTGTACAGCATGTTCATTTTTTCATTATGACGGTTTATCCCACACGGTGTGACAACATGCCCCGCTGGAGCAGTGAACGTGAGGAATTAACTGTGTGACGATTCATGGGTGATAAAGTTCTGTTTCAGTGAAGAAAGAAAGGTTTGTTTTTGACAGAACTTACCTTTACAAGTCTACATATTCTGAAGATTCCCGCTGGACAATATTAGAGTAAAAAGCCCTGCTCTGCCGTGTGAAGTTAAGAGTGTCAGACATGATTCCCGATGAACACAGCGGCTGTAAATACGGCCAGAGGAAAAGAAACCTTTCCGTTAGTCGAGTCTCTGATGGTCTCCATCACACACAACGCTCAGACGCAGGAGCATTACTGCTGAAAGATCACGTGATGTGTTTCTCAGTGGCCACTGATGTACATTACAACACAACACTTACAAATCACATTTCAGAACAGAAATTGAGCGTTATATAACCTCGAGGCTGGTAGAAGCGACATGTCACTCTTGTAAATAAAGCGCTGAGGGTTTTTTGTCACAGAAGAACCGTTCTCTCAGTCTGAGGAATGTGTCGATGATCTAAAGTGGCATTAAATGTTTAACAGGTTGTTCAGGTGGAGAAGGCAGATGTTCACGAGACCCTCGTGTTTAAGATCTCTCAGAGTCATCGTTTCTGCAGGAAGGATGCAGGTGTTTATAGTGTGTTGGTCACAAGCAGCGCTGGGTGTGTTACTTTTAAAATGTGTTTCACTACAGATTACAAAATACGTGCTTTAAAAAGTCATTTGTAACGTATTTCGTTCCATTACTCAAGTTTAGTCACTTCATCTAAATACTTTAGAATACTTTGGAATACTAATAAATGTGAAACAAACACAAAAAAGATCATTGAGAGTTTTTATCTCACAATTCTGACTTTTTCCCTCAGAATTGAGTGATATAAAGTTGCAATTGTGAGTTATAAAGTCAGAATTATGAGATATAAACTCACAATATTGAGAAAAGTCAAAAATATGAGATATAAACTGAAAATATTGAGAAAAGTCAGAATTATGAGATATAAACTGACAATATTGAGAAAAGTCAGAATTATGAGATATAAACTCACAATATTGAGAAAAGTCAAAAATATGAGATATAAACTGAAAATATTGAGAAAAGTCAGAATTATGAGATATAAACTGACAATATTGAGAAAAGTCAGAATTATGAGATATAAACTGACAATATTGAGAAAAGTCAGAATTATGAGATATAAACTGAAAATATTGAGAAAAGTCAGAATTATGAGATATAAACTCACAATATTGAGAAAAGTCAAAAATATGAGATATAAACTGAAAATATTGAGAAAAGTCAGAATTATGAGATATAAACTGAAAATATTGAGAAAAGTCAGAATTATGAGATATAAACTCACAATATTGAGAAAAGTCAAAAATATGAGATATAAACTGAAAATATTGAGAAAAGTCAGAATTATGAGATATAAACTGACAATATTGAGAAAAGTCAGAATTATGAGATATAAACTGACAATATTGAGAAAAGTCAGAATTATGAGATATAAACTCACAATATTGAGAAAAGTCAGAATTATGAGATATAAACTGAAAATATTGAGAAAAGTCAGAATTATGAGATATAAACTGAAAATATTGAGAAAAGTCAGAATTATGAGATATAAACTCACAATATTGAGAAAAGTCAGAATTATGAGATATAAACTCACAATATTGAGAAAAGTCAGAATTATGAGATATAAACTCACAATATTGAGAAAAGTCAGAATTATGAGATATAAACTGACAATATTGAGAAAAGTCAGAATTATGAGATATAAACTCACAATATTGAGAAAAGTCAGAATTGTAAGGAAAGAAGTTATCATCATGCAATTCTGATGTTAAAACGTGCAATTATGAATTTAAATATCCTAATTCTGATTTTATAAAATGCAATTGTGAGTTTAAATCTTGGATTTCGAAGAAAAAAAAAAAGGCAGATGCAAACTCGTAATTGCCAGGAAGAAAGAACAACTATCAGAAAAAATGAAAACAGTTGTGGATCATCCATTAATGTTTAAATGACATTAAAACTCAAAGTAATCACTTTGGTAATCTAAAACACTTTTCAGATGGAACTGGAATCTGATTACCACCCATTTCAAATCAAACACAGTCACTCAAATCCTGTATTTTAAATGCGTCACTAAGTTACTTGTGTTTCGTTACTCATCGACCCTGATCACTGAGCTTCTGACTGCTGAACACACTCTCCAGACATCATTTTTGATATGATTAATAAGCCGTTTTTCTCATGGACAATAAAAAAATAAAAAACGTCTGGTATAATTCTCTCCTTATTCAGACAGATTTATCCGGAGCTCTTGGGTTCTCCTGTAGCTTCAGCGTCAGCGTGATTCGAGGCTCGGTCTGTAACTATCCTCCACCGCCGCCTCAAACCTATAATCATGTGCTGGACGTCCTGCGCTCAGAGGACAGCTGTGCTTTAGAGCCAAAGGACAAACAACATCACAGATGGAGACGCCACATCGGTGAAGATCCACGTCAGGGAGTTCAGCAGCTCAGGGTCAAAGGTCACGCTGAACACGACACTAACATTGGATGGTTCGGTGTTCAGATTTAACTAAAACCATTAAAGAAATTGCCATTACTTGAAGTAAAAGAAAATTTAATGTTTCTGAAAGAGTCTCAAAGCTGCGTTTATTTAATCAAAGTACAGTAAAGCAGTGAAATATGACTCCAGTGTGTTTCTATGTGAATATACAGTTCAGTGAATGTTCAGCATCATTCCTCCAGTCTTCAGAGTCACATGATCCTTCACAAATCACTCTGATAGGATGATCTGATGCTCAACAAACAGTCATGATTATTATCAGCGATGAAAACTTCAGATTTTTGTGGATGCATTTTATTTTTTCAGGAATAGGAAGTTCGAAACAGCATTTATCTGAAATCAAACGTTAATGTTAAACAAAAGTTAGGGCTCAGTTAGATTTTTTGGAAAGAAATTAATATTTTTATTCATCAATGCAGCATTAAATTGATCAAAAGTGACAATAAGGACATTTATAATGTCATTTTTTGAACATTTCAGTGTATATCCACATAGAAAACAGCCGCTTTGATGCAATAATGACATTTTACTGTATTTTTGATCAAATAAACGCAGTGTCGAAGAGAAGATCCTCTTTCAGAGACACTTAAATCATTAATCACGTTGTGAATGTGTGAAAACCCTCTCCGTAACCAAACTCAATCGGTTCACTGAACTCTGGGTTTAAAGCTGGAAAAGAAAAGAAACCTTTTATTGTGCGCATGAAGACTTTTGCGTGGTGACATCTTTCTGAAGCACTTTCCTACGGTGACCGAGAGAGATCAAAGCGCTGCCAATAAAAAAACGGGATCATCAGTTTGACAACACATGTGCAGCAAATCCTCACAACACATGCAAACACAAAAACACGCTGCAAAGAGCTCAAACCACAACGGAAATGTTTCAAGGGGACCCCAAAAAGTGACGGACCCTACTAGACAACAGCACAAACTAAAAAATATTAAATATATCATGTAGGCATGAACTCCATGTAATGTGTTTCACTGAGAGAAAAGTGTGTTAATATGTGGCATTGCTGTTCACTCATTCAACTTTAAGAGATGATCATTTAGTGGAGGATTTAAAAATATTCGTTCATCATCTGTTACTAATGTGACGTCATGGTAACGGCGCCTGAGGCGCTCGACGACCTGAAAAACACTTGTTTATTTTTGTTTGCAGTTTTTATAGTATTTCATGATTGTGAACACATTGTGCACTCAAATGCCGTTCACTATATAGGGATCAGTGAATGAGTGAAGGGGGAGTTGAACTGGGTTTGGACGCACGTCCTAGTAGGGTCCGTCACTTTTTGGGGTCCCCTTGAAACATTTCCGTTGTGGTTTGTGTATTTGCCGCACGTTTTTGTGTTTGCATGTGTTGTGAGGACTTGCAGCACACGTGTTGTCAAACTGATGATCACGGTTTTTTTTTTTATTTGCATGCGTTTTTTTTCTTATTTGCATGTGTTTTATTTTATTTGCATGCGTTCTCTCATTCGCAGCGCTTTGAGCTCTCTCAGCCACCGTACTTTCCTCTCAGGATGAAGTGCCAAACACTCGTGTTTAGACAAATTACCTACCGATTGTAAAGTACTTGCACATCATAAAAACATTTTTATTGCATTTTATAATCAAAACACTGCTGTATTACAATGAGAATAACGAAATAAGCACTGTGCTTCAACAATAAATGATCCAACGAACACAATTTAATGCGTTCTCGATGCAGGCGTCTGCTAGAATGTCACATCTTTTGACTCCGAGGTAAATCGAGGTCACGCGTGTGCTCTCGTGTGACGTTTTCTTCACGTCTGCGCCGTTAGACGCGACCGTCCAGGAACGCGGAAACGCTGCAGATCGGTCAAATCGAGCAGTGATTATAAGAGCGGACAACTGAAATGACCATGGAAGAGCAAATTACTGAAACCTCAAAGTTTATTTCACTCATACAAAATCAAGAGAAGGTTAAAAGCGAACAGAGCGCAGCCTCGCTGTACACATGAGACGAGAGAAGCTTCTCTCCAACCTCACAGCAAACATTAAAAGAGTCTAAAAGATATAAAACAAAGGGGGGAATCATTTATACAAATGTGCATCGTCCTGGAAAAACCAACAGAAGTGTGTCTGAAAGCATTAAAACGCAGCAGAAGCGCTCGCCCGCAAATCAGGCCATCCGTGTCCGACTCACGACTTACTCGGGGTGAAAAGAGAAATGAATTGTGCCTCTGAGTGACGGTTAGACAGTTTAATCAATGGAGGAAAGAAGCTTTAATTGTAAAACTAGCTTAAAAAGGACAAAACCAGAAACAAAACTGACAAAAGCAAAAGAACAGAACTACCCGCTCTGCATATCCCTTACAAAACAAGCCAAGGACTGACGGACATGAGCATCTCCGGCTAAAACGAAAGAAAAACCTCCTGGACGTCCCGGTCACGGGCCGAGACGAGCGTGACGCGAGGCAGAACGGAGTGACGTCTGCTCTGGAAACCAGCGCGAAAATACACGGGGGTAAATCTACACCGAGACGCCTTCTCGCAAACCGAGGGGGAAAAAAACAAAAACGCCGACAATAAAACAAGCGTAACTGTTCCTGGACAATAAAATAAGACTTTAAAAAAAATTAAAACAGCTAATACAGAACCTATTCATCTTCCTGTGACGCTCGATACCTACGACCTCCTTCTGTCTCTGTTCGCCGCGCGCAGCCGACGAACAAAAGTGAAGAGCTACGAGTCGTAGTCCTCGTCGTCGTCCTCGTCGTGGTTCTTCTGCGGCGCGGGCGCGGGAGCGGGCGGCAGGATCCCCATCAGCGACGGGTGCGGGGCGAACGGAGACGCCGAGCCCTGCTGCGAGCCCACGGGCGCGTACTGCGGCGGGACGTCCGGACTGAGAGAGGAAACACAACAGAAAACAGTCAAGATCCACAGCTGGAACACAAACCACCACACTGGCTTCCGTCTGCTCGAGGATTAAATGTAAACGTTCGTCAGTCGCTCATGAAATCTGATCCGTTTCATTTATTAGCAACCATTTGCATTTATTTGAAGATTTTTCAAAACATGTATTCAAATTGCTTGGGATACTGTGAAAATGGAGCCCTTTCACTGTACAGTTTTACAACGTGCAATATTTCTTTTGTAACTATTTAGTTTTCGGCTTTTAGCTTAGTGTGTACTACTTTTCACCATGTACCCCTGCTATTGCTAAATGCAATTTCCCCACTGCGGGACAAAGGACTTAACTTCCTTACGTACTTCCTTCCTTCCTTACGTATTTACTTCCTTCCTTCCTTCCTTCCTTACGTACTTATTTCCTTACGTACGTACGTACTTCCTTACGTACGTACGTACTTCCTTACGTACGTACGTACGTACTTCCTTACGTACGTACGTACGTACTTCCTTACGTACGTACGTACTTCCTTACGTACGTACGTACTTCCTTACGTACGTACGTACTTCCGTACGTACGTACGTACTTCCGTACGTACGTACGTACTTCCGTACGTACGTACGTACTTCCGTACGTACTTCCTTACGTACGTACGTACGTACTTCCTTACGTACTTCCTTACGTACGTACGTACTTCCTTACGTACGTACGTACTTCCTTACGTACGTACGTACTTCCTTACGTACGTACGTACTTCCTTACGTACGTACGTACTTCCTTACGTACGTACGTACTTCCTTACGTACGTACGTACTTCCTTACGTACGTACGTACTTCCTTACGTACGTACGTACTTCCTTACGTACGTACGTACTTCCTTACGTACGTACGTACTTCCTTACGTACGTACGTACTTCCTTACGTACGTACGTACTTCCTTACGTACGTACGTACTTCCTTACGTACGTACGTACTTCCTTACGTACGTACGTACTTCCTTACGTACGTACGTACTTCCTTACGTACGTACGTACTTCCTTACGTACGTACGTACTTCCTTACGTACGTACGTACTTCCTTACGTACGTACGTACTTCCTTACGTACGTACGTACTTCCTTACGTACGTACGTACTTCCTTACGTACGTACGTACTTCCTTACGTACGTACGTACTTCCTTACGTACGTACGTACTTCCTTACGTACGTACGTACTTCCTTCCTTCCTTACGTACTTCCTTCCTTCCTTACGTACTTCCTTCCTTCCTTACGTACTTCCTTCCTTCCTTACGTACTTCCTTCCTTTCTTACGTACTTCCTTCCTTCCTTACGTACTTCCTTCCTTCCTTACGTACTTCCTTCCTTCCTTACGTCCTTCCTTCCTTCCTTACGTACTTCCTTACGTACGTCCTTCCTTCCTTCCTTACGTACTTCCTTCCTTCCTTCCTTCCTTCCTTACGTACTTCCTTCCTTCCTTCCTTACGTACTTCCTTCCTTCCTTCCTTACGTACTTCCTTCCTTCCTTACGTACTTCCTTCCTTCCTTACGTACTTCCTTCCTTCCTTCCTTACGTACTTCCTTCCTTCCTTCCTTACGTACTTCCTTCCTTCCTTCCTTACGTACTTCCTTCCTTCCTTCCTTACGTACTTCCTTCCTTCCTTCCTTACGTACTTCCTTCCTTCCTTACGTACTTCCTTCCTTCCTTACGTACTTCCTTCCTTCCTTACGTACTTCCTTCCTTCCTTACGTACTTCCTTCCTTACTTAAAACTGCCTTCAGTAAAGTATGAACATGGTTAAATATTATAATAAAACATGAATGAAACTGATTTAGTAATTGCTAACACTTTATAATAAGGTTCATATGTTAATATTAATAAATGTATCAACTATCATGAACTAACCATGAGCGATGCATTCGTTTCAGTATTTCTTCATCGTTGTTAACGGTAGTTCATGAAAGTACAGCAGCTCGTTGTTCATGATACTTCACAGCGCAATAATGTCAACAAACAACTCTTGATTAATACATGTTTTAACTATCATTAATTGCTGCAGAAGTGTTGCTCATTCTTAATTCATGTTAACTAAAATATTTAAACCAGGAAAAATTTGTTGCGCTCTGAATTAACAAAAAAGTTCAATTTGTTTCAGGTGTGTGGAGTCAAGGAACAAGATTCACGCACACTGAATCCAGAGAGACTGGAGGAGTCTAGAAAAACTTTTTTTTAATAAATTGCATTGTGCAAAAAGTCACATTCACTTTTTGCACGATGCAATTTATAAAATAAAAATCCTCTCTAGACTTTTCCAGCCTTCACTAAAATATTTACTGGTAAATATTTAGTTAGTTTTTTATTTTCATAAAGCATTATTAAAATTGCTAAGAATCAGGATAAATTATTGCGAACAAATTAGTTTGTTCAATTAAGTATGAAAATGGTTTAAAAATAAAACAATCATGGTATAGTATATTAATGTATTTGCATGCATCTAATTTTATTTTAATAATTGTCAAAATCCATCTATTCAAATTTATTACTAACAACAAATCGTGAAAACTGTTGATTCAGATAAAAAGCATGGTTAAAAATATATTTTATATAAAAAAAAAATGTATAAAAACATTTATAAAGAACTGAATGTGTTCTAAATACACAATAATCAGGTCTATAAAAATCAATAAATCCACGTTTCAACATCCTGTTTTAATTGAATATTGCTGATCTACAGCTAGTCATATTTTAACGGTGTTCATACTAACTGAATAAATTAAACTGTTGTCACAATTGACACGAATTAGAATTTAAAAATTATTTAAAGACAATCAAATAGATATAGTCCATTAGTTTATGTTAAATCTGTTTCACAGAGATGAGTGTGGCGGCGCTGGTGAAGGTCAGAGGTCAGGTGTGGGGGTGTACCTGTGGTAGAAGGAGGCAGGCTGTGTGTTTGTGCTGGTTTGAGACGTGTCCTCGTCCTCGTCTCCGTCCGTCTCACTGTCTTCTGAATCGTCCTGAACACAAAACACATCAACACACTCTTTCTGTGGACACACACACATCACATCCGAGGCTTTCCGCAGCATTCAAATCATCTAAAATACATTTTTTTTTTTTAAATAGATATTTTTGTTATACATGCATGTACACACTATGTGAAACAAACTTTCATTTTGGATGGATTAATCGTTCGGCAGCACTCGTTTAGTTCTTGTCACTTTAATGCAACGAGTACGTTTGTTTGTTTTTGTTGTTTTTTTCCCCCAATCAATGGCAGTTTTGACCTCGTATGACAAACGCTTAAATTAATGCCGTACAAAACAGAATAGAAATAAAAATTTAAGGAGTAAAAAAACAAACAAAGTGGCATTCATTAAAAATGAATTTAAAGTGAAAATTTACAAATAAACTCACGTTCCATCAGCACAAATGTGTGCGTGATGTTAATTATTATCTCGGCACATTTCAGATCATAAAAACGTGACATTATGGAAAATACCGTAGGTGTAAGATGCTGAATCTGAGTGCGATGTAAGGAAATAAAGCAATGCATTGTGGGATACAGTAATCAGGACTCGTTTACCTCTTGTTCTGATTCGGTGCCTGAGAGTTTCTTGTCTTTGCCCTTCGCCCCAGCGCCGCCGTTCTTGCGGCCCGAGCCCGGCTTACGACCTCTGGAGACACGAAACAAAACACGCAAACACTTTCAGGAGATTTTATAGTCACACTTAACAACAAGGTTCCATTGGTTAAAGTTAAGCAACGCTTAAAGTCGTTTCTGTTAACATTATCGCACTGTGAACTCATTAACAAAGGTTGATAAAAGCTGTAAAAATATATTGATTATTGTTATGCATAATGCAGTAACTAATGTTACCAAATGAGACCTTATTGAAAAGTGTTACCAATTTTATTTAAATAATCAACAAAAATGCATTCATTCAAATTACTTAGAATTATTGCAAAAACAATTAAATGTATTTAGCTACAACATGGTTAAAATTATATATATATATATATATATATATATATATATATTAAATAAATAAAAAAATAATAATAATGATTTTATATATATATATATATATATATATATATATATATATATATATATATATATATATATATATATATATATATATAATTGAGCTACAACATGGTTAAAATTTTATATATATTATTATATATATTATATATATATAAAATTTTAACCATGTTGTAGCTCAATTATATATATATATATATATATATATATATAAAAATTATTATTATTATTTTTTTATTTATTTAATATATATATATATATATATATAAAAAATAACACACAAGATAATATTTCTGTCATACATAAATGAAACGGGATTTCTGTAGTGCTAATAAACAACACGTTTTAAACAATAACTGAACTAATTTGAGCGACTGAATAGTTTGTTGCACAGCTAGCTAGTTCAAACTTCTAAAATGAATACATTTAATTCTCTTCACAATTATGCTGATTAGTGTAAAAATATGATTTAAAATAAAATATGAAAATAGTTAATAAACTATGCCATAAAATCTGACCCATTACATTAATTACTGACAAAAGTGTCACATTAAGTTTATTTAGAGGAAGAAAAAAAAAAAAAAAAAATGC
Organism: Opsariichthys bidens; assembly: GCA_037194245.1. Lineage (NCBI taxonomy): Eukaryota > Metazoa > Chordata > Actinopteri > Cypriniformes > Xenocyprididae > Opsariichthys > Opsariichthys bidens. The sequence goes on along the minus strand of CM074280.1, from coordinate 34,686,719 downwards.
ATGAAAACCTTAGATGCAATTGAAACACACAACACTTGTGTATCTGACCTGCGAGGGATCTTCTCGCCGCTCTCCGTGTGGTTCTCATCTCCCTCTCCCTGCATGTCGGGCACCGCCGCCACCAGATCCTTCAGGAAGTCAAACTGCTGCTCCAGTTCAATGCACTGCTTTCTGTAAACACACACACACACACACGCATTGGCAAATGAAGTGCTCGAATGACAGGAGTCATGTGATGGACGTGACGTACAGGTGTGATGTTGTCATGGTTTTGGCATTGCGTGACTGGGTGACGTGACAGGCTTTCGTCAGGAGAGACTCCAGGAACAGCTCGAGAGCACGAGCTCGATTCACAGTCAAGGAAAGAGCAGATATGAGGCGACCCAATGACAATCAAACAGCTCAGATTTCTGCACTGCTAAGAAAAAATAACATTTTAGGAATAAATGTGTGACTATATCTATGATTTAGTGTCATAGCAGCAACAATGCCTACATTCATGGCAAAATCAACAGGATTTCAATTTTAAATAAATATATACAATTACAATATAGTTTCAATACATCGTTTACAATATTTTAACAATCGTCTTAAAGAAACAATCCATTTACAAAAACATGCATGTATAACAAGAACAACAACAGTTATAGAACATTTCAATTTAATGCATGATAAAAAATTCTATTATTCCAGAAGAAACCTTTTTAAAAATGTCCATTAATATATTTTCTGAATGAAAACATCGTCTATTATCATTTAAAAATGGACAGTGAATTAAAATGTTTTACTTTAAGAATAAAATAAACAAAACAGTCAATTTTGAAAAAAAATAAAATAAAATACTGTCAAGTCAGAAAAAAAAACAAAAACACATTTCACCGTGTTTTTAGGAATAAAATGCTCTATAAATCAGGTTGAATGACATATGAACAAACCCCACAGTAAAATCCTTCAGAATATAGATATGAATAAAACTGTAAGTTTTGGTGTTTGTAAGTGTTACTGAAGTGGAGAAAAAAACTCCGACTGAAAGAGATGCACTGCTAAAATCCAAGAAAAAAGAAAAGGTTTTATATTACAACTTTTCTGACATGTTTAAATATACAAATTAAATAATATGCTCCAATTTGCACACATTCCCGAACATAAACGTGAAAATTGGACAAAGCCAGGTTCACAATTTGACATGATTTTGCTGACAAAATTTTTTTACAGAAGGGATTTTGGATTTCGCTTTCTTACCAGAAAAAAAAAATAAATAAATAAATAAAATCACTTGTTTTTAAAAAATAAAAATGTTACATATATAATATAGATATGAATTTGGATGTATGAGAGCGTTACTGAAGTGGATAAAAAAAAAAAAACTCCTCTTGTAGAAATGACCTTTAAAGACACGCGACGAAACTGAAATAAACAGATGCAGAAAAGAAACACTTAAATGTGTTTTTTGGATATTATCTCCTGAAAGAAGACTCGTTCTGGAGGCAGAACGGATGGGAAACGCACTGGTTCTGTCTGCAGTGCCTCGGCTTAATGAAAACGCGGCGAAAGGATACAGATGATGACAGGAACCGCGGCGGCGACTTTGCCGATTTCTTCGTCCGTCTGCATGATCTTCTTAATCCTGGCCTGCAAAACAAAAACACACACACTCCAGACTTCACTTCTGCAGTCTGAAACTGAGATCATCGCTTCATGAACACTGACACAAGCAAACCACACAGCAGTCATGCATGACATGCAAATACCAAGTGTCTTCATTCAGACGTCAACAAAAGCACATGTTTGAGTTCATGTGTCAAACAAACAACAACAACAACACAATCTGAAGTCAGTGTGAATGACTCGAGTGTGAACTGCATCAGCTGGATCTAATATGATAATAATAATAATACAGATTTTGACACTAACTGTGGTCAGACACTTCTGAAGGCTGTTGAACGAACACACACACACACACACACACACACACACACACACACACACACACACACAGAGAGGGAGGACAGCTAGCATTCATGCTAACCCCCTGATGCTCAAATCTTCACAACACACCTCACTGAGAGCCTCTGTTCGACTACATGTGATCCAGAACACCTCCCCACGACAAAACCCGATCGATTACATTCGATTAAACCCGATTAAAGCGGATGAATCCCAATCACAGAGCTTTAGCGAGCTAGCGGCTAGCCTGACTGAAAGCCTGTTTCTGGCTGCTTTCTCTCTCCTATTTCCTTATTTGACGCGCAAAGTCTCCATTAAAGGCCTTTAAACGCGAGTTTTCTGTTGGATGTGTGTGAGGGGAGTGTGTGCAGTCTTACCGGAGGGAATCTGGCGTTATATTTCTTCTTTTTGCTCGGCATCTCGGCGCAGAAACGGACCGGCGGCGGCAGCAGCTCTGGCTCGGTTCCGTCAGTCTGTCGCCAAACTCAATAAATATGAAGGATGAACTCGTTCGATTGCCGCTGATCCGTCGCTAAAGCGATTAAAGCGCCATCACTGATCACCGTCCGTGCGTTTCTGCGATTTTTATCGTCATTTTACGGTGGATTTTCCAGTGATTTCCGGCTGCGCGAGTTTTCGCCGCTTTACGGTTCGTTGTTGTGGTTCCGGGTGTTTAAAAGCAAGTCGAGGTGGAAATCAGAATGACTTTATCCATATGTTCTCATTCACATTTATTTTAAAGGCTTGTAGTTAAAGACGGTTTTTAATTTTTTTTTAATATTTCTTGTTTTTTTTTCTACACCTGCGCTCCGATACAGCTGGTGGCGCCAACATAAAACACCAACCCCACTTAAACCAAGAAGAAGCGGAAACCGGAAGTGTTGAGGCGAAAGGCGGGAGAGAGCCGCAGTGACTCAGCAGAGTTTCACTAGAAAAACACACTACAGAGTGAGAATTTTACACTTTTAATACGTTTAATGTGGCAAAGAACATATTAAAATGACGATACTGGGGTTTGGGATTAAATCTGAGGTTTCGTATCGTGTCTGATGATGAAGCTGACGATATAAACAGTGACAGATGCAAAAAAAACACCGGCGAACAGAACATGTTCCCGCCAAAAACACGATCTCTGAGTGTCCTCAGAATGTCCAAAACGCTTATTGTTGATGTGAACGCTCGAGAAACATCATTCTCCGAGCATTATGGGCTCGTGTGTGTTGAACGTTCGTTCTGAGGTAACGTTTAAACAACATTCGACGAACGTTCGTTCTGAGGTAACGTTTAAACAACATTCGACGAACGTTCACGTTTCCTGACGGATGATGTGTTTTAATACCGTTATTAAAGCGCTTGACAAGTTCGACATGGACGTTTTCTTCGACACTGGACAACAGCTGTCAGTCACGTGCCGTCGGAATGATCGTAAATACGAGTTTCCGAGTTTAAAAAATGCACATGAACGAGCTCGTAACGACGACTTCTGAAGTGGGAAGTAGGAAATTTCCGATAGCGCGGGAAGACAGAGTCAGTTACATAAAGTAGATTGCTCTAATTTGAATAAAAAATCATTTAAAAAGATTGATTACTGCTAGTTGGTCAGACTAGCTCTTAAAATAGTGTTAACAAAAACTAATTTTATGCAACTTATAACTTTGAATTATCATTACAGTCACAACATTGATAGAACCTTGCCACAACGTTCCCTGTCAGCTGGCTCAAATGTAATCACTAACCCAGATATTGTCATGTTTGTCGCCGTATCATAACGCTGCAGGCGTTCTCCGCTAACGGAACGTTATCAAAACGTTAGCACAAAAACACTAGAAATGAAACATTTTGGACGTCCATCTAACGTTTTTTAAATGTTTCTACTCGTTTCAAAAGTAATCTTTGAAGAATGTTACGATGGAACGTTCACTTACCGTTCATATAACCAAGAGAAAATAATGTTCGAGAGTAACGTTTACAGAATTTAACATTTATATTACCAAGCAAAACATTAATAATGTTTCCATAACTTAATGTTAAAAACAATTTACGTAACATAATTTTGAGTGAACGTTCTATTAACGTTACATCATAACATTGAGAGAACTTTGCCAGAACGTTCTGAGAACGTTCCCTGTTAGCTGGGTCTGATACAAAATCACATATTTAATCATTTTAATATGTTTGCCGCCTTATGATATCAGTAATCGATTCTATATTCTGTCTACGCAGATGTTTCCAGCTCACAGGGAACGTTCTCAAAACGTTAGCCATGAAATGTTTTAGTCTGGACGTCCGTCTAACGTTTTTTAAACGTTTCTACTCGTTTCGAAAAAGTAATCTTTGAAGAATGTTACGATGGAACGTTCCCTTAACGTTCATATAACCAAGAGAAAATGTTTTTTAAATGTTGCTACTTTTTCAGACGCTTCCAATAATGTTCGAAAGTAACGTTTACAGAATTTAACATTTACGTTACCAAGCAAAACATTAATAATGTTTCCATAACTTAATGTTAAAAACAATTTACGTAACACAATTTTGAGTGAACGTTGTATTAACGTTACGTCGCAACAAAAACGCTAGCCGTGAAATGTTTTAGTCTGGACGTCCGTCTAACGTTTTATTCACAACGTTCTCAAAAGTAACGTTTCCTCTAAACTCACACAACCAAGAAAATCATCAACGTGTTCATGGGAACGTTAGCGAAACGTTCTCGGCGACGGACACAAAAGTGTCGCACACTTTTAACGCGTTTGATACTGTTTTGAAATGATGATACTTGTGTTTGTGATGAAACACGGCACCGATGACGAGCGTAACCGTGGTTTGCGGTCATTGTCGTCCAGCAGTATGGCGGAGGACGAGGCCGCGGGCCGGGGCGATCGGTCCGAGCAGCTCTCCGCGGAGGATTACGCCGCCGAGGCCATGGCCGCCGACATGGACCCCTGGATCATATTCGACGCGCGCAAAACGCCCCGGGCCGAGTTCAGCGGCTGGCTGGAGTCCAACAGGCCGTCGCAGGTCAGCCGCTACGGAGACGGCTCGGGCCCGGTGGGCTGGATCGCCGTACGCGGGCCGCACTTCTGCGAGGAGGCGGGGGACGTGGAGGGCCTGCAGGAGGACTGGGAAACGCTGCTGGACAGCGGCCGGAGCGTCAGCTTCCACACCATCCGCGAGCTGGCGCTCAACCGCGGCGTCCTGGTCGGGAAGTGGCTCATGCACCTGGACACGGGTTTCAAGGTGGACCGGGCCTGGGAGTGCATCGCCAGAGCCACGCTGGACGGCAAGATCTCCTCGGCCAAGGTGAGTCCCCGAGACCCGCGCTCCGACTCCAGACAAGTGATCTGCGTGTACAACCAGAACTTCACCGACGAGGATCAGGTGGTGCGGCTGGACGCCGCCATCCGCGCCGCCGGCGTCAAGTGCGTGCTGTACTACAAGCCCGACGTCTACACGCACCTGGGAATCTACCGGAACAACCGCTGGAAGATCTGTCCCACCATCTACGAGAGCATGTTCGACCTGGAGAGCGTCCCGCGCCGCTCGCACATCGTCGACAAGGTCACCAACCGGGAGGTCACCTAGCCGAACCTCACGTTCACGAAACGAATGAGCTGCATGCGGACTGGTGTGACTGTTGAAGGGCTTCCCTTTGTGTTGTTCTTTTAAAACTTGTTTTGTTTTTTTACATTAAACGAGGTTCCGTTCGCTTCTTTTTTTGCCAAATAAACAACCAGGACATTTTCAACTGTGTCTCTCAGTGAAGTTGAAGCACAATCTGCAGTGATTTGCCTTTATTACACATCAAATGATAGTACAAAAGCGTCGACGGCGTCCACTGCAGTGACGGCCGCGGAAACATTCCCATCGGGATCTCGTTCGAATACAGAGTCAGGATTACGCTCGCACAGGAGCTTCAGGTCAGATTATGTACAAAAGTGAAAATGACTGTCAGCTGTACGTGTGAAGATGTCAGATGTCAGTGATGGTCTTGGCGGGAATTGTCAGATGGAAGTCTGAAACGGGTCACCAGAAAATAAAGTCACTCGAAAAGCCAGGAAACGCACGGGTCAGCACCTCGAGTTTCATTACTGGATCAGAGCGAAAGGAAATGGTGCAGTTTTATTTAAACGCTCACGACTCATAACAAACACAAATGATAAAATGCACAAGCGTTTGGATGATCTGTAGGGATGCAGTGATGGGAACATTTTTGGCCGAGTTATCGATATATAGGCCAATAAATCTGAATCCGTTGTTTTTTTTAATATAATTTGAGAGCCTGATTACAAAAGTCTCGCCATTAAAGTCCCAAACACGCCATTCTAAAGTTCTCATTCTAATATCATGTGATTTATTTGACTTGTGCTGCACGGAACGGCAGTTTCCCTTTTCAAGTGATTATTTGAATTCATTTAAAACCATCAAGAGAGCGTCTGAAGAGTCTCCGCTGATGGAAATAATACGGCAAACTGTTATTATTGGAGCGAAAGTATATTCATAAAATATGAACATATGTCGAGGCCAATTTATCGTGCATCCCTAATTATCTGTGAAGCAGAACATGATTTTCTTTAGTGCTCTATGAAATCCGCCCCAAATTTTGTTGTTGTTTTAAATTTGTATTCATTTTGGTAATCAAAAACCAATTTAATTGAAATCAAAATTAATTGTTTCATTTATGAAATCCACTTTAATAGTTCAATTAAATTCTAGTAATTCAAAAAAATGAAATTATGAAAGTTTAAGAAGAATGAAATTTTTTCCACGTTTTCAGTTTAAATTTTTCTGGATTACATTTGAACGATTTGTCCAATAAATTCAATCATTTATTAACATTTTCACAATATTAAGGCCCTACGAAGAGTTTTATTTGTTCAGAAAGTCAGTTATCCGTTATCGTTTTTCTGGATTTACGATCCAATACAAATTTATTATGAAAAAAAAAAAAGATGTCTTTACAATTAATTAAAAAAACGAATCCTTTAAAAAGGAAAGAGTAACTTTTTTGGTAAACAAAGCTGCACAGCAGAGATTGACTGTTGAAGCAAGAAAACTGTGATATTCCTTGAAATATAATGTGTTTTAAGCTATTATTTCTACATTTCAGCTGTACATCCGATAGTAATATATTTTGCACTGAAATCATAGATTCTGTAAGGACTTGGTAAGTAAAGCCCAGAGTTTCTAAAGCTGTAATTCTGCGCTGTGATTGGCTGAGCCGCTTCATAAGGCACTGGTTGATTCGTCTCAACCGCTGTTTACCTCAGAAAATATTTGACACAATGTACAGAAGAAGCAGATCTGATGCCAAACCGCCACCATTATAATCTCATACGACGGTCAGTTTAAAAGTGTTTCAGCACCATATCAGGATTGACCGTTCGTCTTCAAAGCGAGAATGATTCCTTCACCTCTGCCTGAAAAAGAGTTTTCCATGGTGTGTCAGAGGAGCGCTTAGGTCGGGTGTCCGGACAGGAATCCGATCTGGTTGTTGCTGGTGAAGATGGACATCAAGCGGTCGTCGTCCATGGAGGTCAGCGGGTCCAGGTCGTCCAGGACATTGGACCCCGGAGCCAGGGTCGGTGAGTTTTCCATCATGTTCTCGTTCTGTAAGAGGTTGGCGATGCTGGGCGGGAAAGACATCCAGGTGGAGTTGCTGGCCGTGTGATTGACGGGCTGCTCCGCGACGTCGCCGGCGTTTGTCATCGTCATGTGACATGCAGGCTTCACCATCGATTCGCTGTCTAACATGGCCTGCAATAGAGTCATTATCAAACTGTTAAAAACATTTCTGCTCGTTGAAGTAAAACTGAAAGCAAATAAATTAGTTCAAAACATAAATGAAAGTTCAGTGAAGTAGAGCTGCATGATTAATCCCTAAAACACACGCAATCGTATTAAATGACGGATTCGTCTCGCTGTAAATCAATCAGATCAGTGTTCCGATCCGCAGAGATGTTGTCATGTATAGAAATGAAACCGCTTCACAAACACCGTATCATTACTTCTGTTATAATGGTTTATAGTTCAGATATAAACACTGACGTCTACAGCAGCGATCAAAATCGAGTGAATCACCTTTAAAAACTCATTTGAAGCTTCAGGTAAACATTGTATAATGACATTGTTACACCAGTAGGTGGCAACAAGTGACTGTTATGTCATTGAATCATTCATTCCAGAGATTCGTTTAAAACCACTGATTCGTCCAGGAATGAAACGAGTGAAAGGCTTTTTCTTGCAGCGCCTACGCATCTCAAACAGCCTGAATTCTTTATGAGTGAGTCTTTCAATCATTCATTCAAGAGATTCGATCAAAAATGCAGATTCATCCAGTTATGAAACATGTTAAGTGTTTATGAGTGAGTCATTGAATCATTCACTCAAGAGATTCGTTCTAAACGCTGACTGATACGGTAATGAAACAAGTGAACTCTTTGAGTGAATCATTGAATCATTCACTCAAGAGATTCGTTCTAAACGCTGACTGATACGGTAATGAAACAAGTGAACTCTTTGAATGAGTCATTGAATCATTCACTCGAGATTCGTTCTAAACGCTGACTGATACGGTAATGAAACAAGTGAACTCTTTGAGTGAGTCATTGAATCATTCACTCAAGAGATTCGTTCTAAACGCTGACTGATACGGTAATGAAACAAGTGAACTCTTTGAATGAGTCATTGAATCATTCACTCGAGATTCGTTCTAAACGCTGACTGATACGGTAATGAAACAAGTGAACTCTTTGAATGAGTCATTGAATCATTCATTCAAGAGATTCGTTCTAAACGCTGACTGATACGGTAATGAAACAAGTGAACTCTTTGAGTGAGTCATTGAATCATTCACTCAAGAGATTCGTTCTAAACGCTGACTGATACGGTAATGAAACAAGTGAACTCTTTGAGTGAATCATTGAATCATTCACTCAAGAGATTCGTTCTAAACGCTGACTGATACGGTAATGAAACAAGTGAACTCTTTGAATGAGTCATTGAATCATTCACTCGAGATTCGTTCTAAACGCTGACTGATACGGTAATGAAACAAGTGAACTCTTTGAATGAGTCATTGAATCATTCATTCAAGAGATTCGTTCTAAACGCTGACTGATACGGTAATGAAACAAGTGAACTCTTTGAATGAGTCATTGAATCATTCACTCAAGAGATTCGTTCTAAACGCTGACTGATACGGTAATGAAACAAGTGAACTCTTTGAGTGAATCATTGAATCATTCACTCAAGAGATTCGTTCTAAACGCTGACTGATACGGTAATGAAACAAGTGAACTCTTTGAGTGAGTCATTGAATCATTCATTCAAGAGATTCGTTCTAAACGCTGACTGATACGGTAATGAAACAAGTGAACTCTTTGAGTGAGTCATTGAATCATTCACTCAAGAGATTCGTTCTAAACGCTGACTGATACGGTAATGAAACAAGTGAACTCTTTGAGTGAGTCATTGAATCATTCTTTCAAGAGATTCGTTCTAAACGCTGACTGATACGGTAATGAAACAAGTGAACTCTTTGAGTGAGTCATTGAATCATTCACTCAAGAGATTCGTTCTAAACGCTGACTGATACGGTAATGAAACAAGTGAACTCTTTGAGTGAGTCATTGAATCATTCACTCAAGAGATTCGTTCTAAACGCTGACTGATACGGTAATGAAACAAGTGAACTCTTTGAATGAGTCATTGAATCATTCATTCAAGAGATTCGTTCTAAACGCTGACTGATACGGTAATGAAACAAGTGAACTCTTTGAATGAGTCATTGAATCATTCTTTCAAGAGATTCGTTCTAAACGCTGACTGATACGGTAATGAAACAAGTGAACTCTTTGAGTGAGTCATTGAATCATTCATTCAAGAGATTCGTTCTAAACGCTGACTGATACGGTAATGAAACAAGTGAACTCTTTGAGTGAGTCATTGAATCATTCATTCAAGAGATTCGTTCTAAACGCTGACTGATACGGTAATGAAACAAGTGAACTCTTTGAGTGAGTCATTGAATCATTCACTCAAGAGATTCGTTCTAAACGCTGACTGATACGGTAATGAAACAAGTGAACTCTTTGAATGAGTCATTGAATCATTCTTTCAAGAGATTCGTTCTAAACGCTGACTGATACGGTAATGAAACAAGTGAACTCTTTGAGTGAGTCATTGAATCATTCACTCAAGAGATTCGTTCTAAACGCTGACTGATACGGTAATGAAACAAGTGAACTCTTTGAATGAGTCATTGAATCATTCTTTCAAGAGATTCGTTCTAAACGCTGACTGATACGGTAATGAAACAAGTGAACTCTTTGAGTGAGTCATTGAATCATTCATTCAAGAGATTCGTTCTAAACGCTGACTGATACGGTAATGAAACAAGTGAACTCTTTGAGTGAGTCATTGAATCATTCACTCAAACCGATTTTTAAAAAACAATTAATTCAAATTAATTAAATGTTAAAAGTACACATTATTTTGTTCATTTGCCTGTTCAGAATTGTTGGAGAATCGTGATCTCGATTTTAAACGAGAGTCTCAATTCATCCAGAATCACACAGCTCTACAATAAACTGAAATCATATCAGTTTCTGGGAATAAATCAAAACTAAAACTGAAGAAAAAAATACTAAAATGACGAAAGCACATAATGAAATGACTAAAAATGACACTAAAATGAACATGAACCTAAAACTATGAAAATAAAAGCTACTTCAGAATATTGATAAGACGGACCTGGAAGTCCTCGATGTTGATGTTGTCGACGTCGGTGTTTTGCACCTCGGAGAAGCTCGGGAACTCTGGAAGCTCGTCGTCGACTCTGAAGACACCGATGGCGTTCTGCATGTCCTGGGAGACTCCTCCAGCGTTCCCGACGGCGCTCGGCGCGTTCATCGGCTCGGGCGCGTTGAAGTTGCCGAAGTCGTGCAGGTCCGACAGGTTGACGGTGGGGAAGTCCTGCGTGAGGCCGGCGGGAGCGACGCTTTGACTCGTGAAGCTGCTCACCGCCACCGCCTTGGGCTGACTGTCTACGGTCAAACTCTGCAGGAACTTCCACGTGTCGGAGGTCGCCGGCTCCATTTTGAGCGAACTCTGAGCGGGTTGAGTGAACAGCTGCCCCGGAGCGCCGAAGAACGAGGACGTCTGGGGCTTCATCGCGGGACCTGCCGCCGCCGCCGCTGAAAGACAACATCAAAACTCTGAGCTTCCACAACCATTTCTCAGTTTGGGTTTCTCACTATTAACAAAACACTGATGAGAATAATGACGCTTTACAGCTGAAATTGAATTTGTCTGTATTTGTTGAAGTTTGCATCTGTTATTTTGAAGCTGCTTTGAACCAATCAGTGTTGATTAAAGCGCAGCGGACATGAAGCTGACTTGACATTTAGCATGAGACATGGCAGAATCCCTCATATGAAGGACACAACGGTGTTAGTGTTGAAGATGACTCATCAGTGTACTTAAGTTCAGAGGTTCAGCTGGTTACCTGGAGGGAGGCTGGTGGCGGCTGGGGGTTTGGAGACGGTTAGAGTTCGTTTAGCCGTAGTAAACTGCCGTCTCTCTGTGGACACGGAGGATCCTGCACATAAAACACACGCATTCACTACAGAACTGACCTCCAACACCTTACAACGTAAATCCGCGTCACACGGTTTACGCTCATCTGGCGTAACGGCGGCTTCTGCTCCCGGGAACGGAGAGAGTTCCATTCTATCTGTAAAACCCGGAGCACGAGGATCAAAAGTGTGGGAACACTTCAAACAGAGGCCGAATAAAACGCTCCTTTGATCCCTTTGCAGAACCCAAATGGCGTTCCACCTGTGGAATCGGATCTCTGCCGAATTTTTGCACGCGCAAGATCATGTTTTGAGCATTTGAACCGAGTCGAGGAGAAAATCTTCGTCTCGCAAGTAAGAAAATATTTCGAGCGAACGAGAATCAGTTTTGCATTTCAAAGAAGTTTATTTGGGTGTGCGCGGACGTTCTCTTTCTCACGTGCAGCCGCTCCTGATTCCCGGCCCGCGCGCTCGCTGAGACTCGCTGCGTCACAGACGGAGCGAGAGGAAAAACACACGGTTCAGGAGACGTTTGTTCAGTGGCTTGAACACGATCAAAGTTCCTTCAAGACTGTAGAGAAAGTCTTTGACGCTCTTCATGTTAAAGTTCAAATGTCTCCCACTGGACAAACACACGTAATGACGTATTTTGAATCAAAATCAAATCGTATTATTGAATAATGGCGTGTGCCAGTGTTTCTACACCTCAATCAACTGATCAATTAGTTCTGACTTCTTACGTAAAAAAACCCAAGAAACACTAGATTAATTAAAAAAAAAGCTCAATAAAAATAATTGTTAGATCAGTCGACTAATCGAAAAAGGGAAAATAAATAACCATTAGATAAAATAAAATAATAAAAAAAATCGTTAGATTAGTCGACTAATCGAAAAAAATAAAAATAAATAATCGTTAGATTAGTCGACAGAAAAAAAATAAAGGTTATTTGCAGCTCTCCTGCACACACACACACACACACTCACACACACTCACTCACTCACACTCACACACACACTCACACACACTCACACACACACACTCTCACACACACTCACACACACACACTCACACACACTCACTCACACACTCACTCACTCACACACACTCACACACACACACACACACTCACACACACTCACTCACTCACACTCACACACACACACTCTCACACACACTCACACACACACACTCACACACACTCACTCACACACACTCACTCACTCACACACACTCACTCACACACACACACACACACTCACACACACACACTCACACACACACCTGGAATGATGTTGCTGAGTTTGAGATTCTGCAGCATCCCTTCTGTCCTCTTCCGCTTCTCCATCAGCCTGTGCTCGTCTGCTCGACAGAAACAGCAGCATGAGCGCGAGCCCATAATGACCACATATTCATTCTGAGAACGCAACTATGGAAGCTCCATTCACCGCTGAATAAAAAAGGCAATTGCAATTGGGAAATTCCAAGTTTATATAATCACAATTTGGACCTTTTTTTTTACGATTGCATGTTTATATCTCACAATTCTGACTTTTTTCTGATGTAAAATTGCAGGAAAAAAGTCCGAACTGTAAGATGAGTAGCAAGTACCCTTGTTATCTTTTATTCAGTGGCAGAAACAGGCTTCCATACGGAACAGAACACGCAGAGCGAAGCGCTAACGTCCTCTCACCCGGGTCGGCCGGCAGGTACTGGAAGTCCATGGGCTCGCTGACCTCGCGGTCGGACGGCCGGCGCAGCTGCATCTTCACCCGCACCGGCTCCGTCAGGTTGGTGTCGTGGAACGGCGGCGTGCGGAACACGATGGCCACCTGCCGGTGAACGTCGGCCTGCGAGAACGAGCCCTTACTTTCCCACGAGTCCCGGAAAAAACGCACCTCGATGTCCTCTGGAGGGAAGAACACGGAACGATCATTAGCATGACAAACGAACATTTCTGACTGACGAGCTCATTATCATTAACTATTAAAAACATTTCTGTTAACTGAAGCGAAGTGGAAATCAAATAAATATTAGCTAAACTAAACAAACAAACTGAAGACAACACTAGTTAACATGAAATAACAATAAAATGTATTCATTTCAGTTCATTTTGATTTCAACATTTATTAAGGCATTATTTTTATTATAATCAAAAGTTGTATCTGGAATAACTAGAGCTAAAATTAAAATTAAAATGAGTAAGAACTATGTAGACATTTAAAAAAAAAAATTACTGAAACAGAAAATAGAAAAATAAAAACGAATCAAAATATGAATCAAATCTATAATAGAAAAAATAAAAACGAATCAAAATATTAATAAAATCTATAATAAATAAAAAATAAAATTACTGAAGCAGAAAATAGAAAAATAAAAACGAATCAAAATATTAATCAAATCTATAATAGAAAAAATAAAAACGAATCAAAATATGAATAAAATCTATAATAGAAAAAATAAAAACGAATCAAAATATGAATAAAATCTATAATAGAAAAAATAAAAACGAATCAAAATATGAATAAAATCTATAATAGAAAAAATAAAAACGAATCAAAATATGAATAAAATCTATAATAGAAAAAATAAAAACGAATCAAAATATTAATCAAATCTATAATAGAAAAAATAAAAACGAATCAAAATATTAATCAAATCTATAATAGAAAAAATAAAAACGAATCAAAATATTAATCAAATCTATAATAGTATCTCAGTGATAATAAAACTAAACTGGGTCACACTTTATTTTACAGTGTCCTTGTTACACATGTTACATAGATATTACGCATAATTACATGAAATTAACCCTAAACCAAACCCTCATCCTAACCCTACAGTAAGTACATGTAGTTACCTGTTATAACTGTGTAATTACACTGTAATACTGACACCTGAGAATAAAGTGCAACCCTAAACTGAACTAAAACCATAAAAAACACTTGTTATTTGAAATAAAATGCATAAATAAAAAAAAAAAATGTTAACTAAAATAAAATATAAAAACATTAAACCTATTTTATCTCAGCTCAGAATTTCTCTTTTTCATTTAGTTTAATTTAGAGTAAAATATAAGTCAAAATTAAATAAAAATTAATAACTGTATGGACAAATACAC
>CM074280.1:34662081-34667081 GCA_037194245.1 Opsariichthys bidens | reverse complement strand
AGTCGCCTAATTTAACTATTATTATTATTACTATTTTATTATTGTTATTGTTATTATTATTATTATTATTATTATTATTATTATCTCCCCCCCAATTAGTCGACTAATTTAACTATTATTATTATTACTATTTTATTATTGTTATTGTTATTATTATTATTATCTCCCCCCCATTAGTCGCCTAATTTAACTATTATTATTATTACTATTTTATTATTGTTATTATTATTATTATTATTATCTTCCCCCCAATTAGTCGACTAATTTAACTATTATTATTATTATTTAATATTATTATTTCCCGAATATTTCTCTAAATATTTTCTTATTTGCGAGACGAAGATTTTCTCCTCGACTCGGTTCAAATGCCCTTTTTCACGCTCAAAATATGATCTTGTGCGCTCAAAAATTCGGCAGAGATCCGATTCCACAGGTGGAACGCCATTTGGGTTCTGCAAAGGGATCAAAGGAGCGTTTTATTCGGCCTCTGTTTGAAGTGTTCCCACACTTTTGATCCTCGTGCTCCGGGTTTTACAGATAGAATGGAACTCTCTCCGTTCCCGGGAGCAGAAGCCAGAGCCGTTACACCAGATGAGCGTAAACCGTGTGACGCGTCGACGCATTTCACGCACGTCGACGTATTTTCGTAGTCGACGTAACGGATGACGTCGTTGCAGCGCTAGAATACAGTGGAAAACATCACAGATCCGACAGCGTGACTTCAGTAACACATGCAGATTCGAGCCGGTCGACCCATAACAACAGCCCGTCTGCAGGAACGTGAACGCCGCTCGGGTTCCTCACTGCATCTGTACTTTCTCATGGTTCTACAGTGTGTCACTGCCGCGGGTCGAGGTCAGGTCCGTCAGCGTCACTGCTGGAAAACCACATCATTATTATGATGGAAAAAATCTTTCAGCAGTTCAAGAGAAGCCGTGTTTTCCCAGAAAACTGCTCTTGATGAATCTCAGCAGGTTTTGGAGCCGTGTTTAACGCGGTCATGGATCACAGGTTTTAGTACGGGGTGTAAAAGTGGCCAAACTTTTGTCTAAAGGTTTAATCATTTGTTCCACTGTTGTTCTGACTATAATTCTTTACAGGTCAGGTTACACACAGCTTTAGTTCATCGAGTGCTTGAAGAGGTGAAGATGAGGAATTCTAAACGATAATCAGAATAATGTGATAACAATTAAAAAGATAATAAACTGTGATGGGTCGCGTGACCGATGGGTTTGGCTCGACTAAAGCACAGTTTAGAATGCAGACCTTGTTAGTGTTTGTGGGGCATTATAGCACAATAACCATAATGACAGATATATTACGAATATATCACCGCCTGTCACGCTTGATTGTGATTTGACTTTCTTGACTTCAGTCAGTGTGTGATGTTGAGCAGAAACAACATCTGCAGAGTCACGAGAGTTCTCTGTTTAAGAACTACAACGAGCTTCTAGTGACATCACAAGCCCCAACATTTACATAAACCCGCCCCCGAGAACACTCATCAAAGGGGGCGGGGCCATGTCGTGCCGCTTTAGAGTTGTTGTCGTCGAGTGTCATTGACGCCGTCATTTTACGCCGGACCGCTTCACAAACGAAGGAGAAAAGACGAACGTGACGACACACGCTAGTGACGAGTTGATCAACATCCATTTATCCACGAACCGTTCAGAAACGTCTTCCTGAGTCTCTCCATCCGTTCGAACACTTTCCTCATTTTGTCTGCGGGAGATTCTCCAGCTTTGTTGTTGTTGAGCCGTTGAAGCTCCGCCCTCTTCTGGAGCAGCAGCTCATTTGCATTTAAAGGGACGCGCACAAAAACGACGTGTTTTTGCTCACGCCCGAATTTAACAAGCGATAATAAATGATCTGAGCTGAAACTTCACTGGAGACTCCAGACACTGATATCACATCTTGTGAAAGAGGCGTTGTAGATCCAATTTAAATATGTAAATGAGCAAATACCATAGACCAGGCACCTTCGAACTTTAAAATAAATAAATAAATCAGTAAATAAATATTTGAGTGAAATATGTTAGGGATGCACTGAACATGTTTTAGTAGAAAAGTTATTTTCAGTTTGGGGCCGAAATGGAGGGAAATCTTCTCTGATGCCACAACATGGACAAACTACAACACTTATCAACCATATTTCTCAGTTTTAATCCACAATGATCAATATAAACTGTTTCTGTTGATGCGTGAACAAAACTTCTCTAAACAGCATCTGTCGCTCGCCTGTCATCCAATCAGTCTGACTTTTAATAAAAAGCAAAGTCTCAGCTTTAAAATTCTGGTGATTTTATAATGAATTTCAAACAGTAAACGTGGTTTCAGATCAGTTCACCTCGTCCTCTTTACAAGATTCACGTGTCAACTCTACAATGTCACTAAACCTTACATTTACCACAAAAAAGCCATTTTTGTGAGCAAAAACTCATTACTTGGATAAAAAAATAACTCTAAATATATGCACTGCATGACATATTCATTAAATTGTCACTCCACCCGTCACTGATGCGCACATTATTCAATACATATGTCACGAAAACAAGCATATATTTTCATTTAAATATACAAACTGTAGTAGAAACAAACGTGTTATTAAAAAGTCGATATATAAAAACACACTGGGTTAATTAACTGATTATAAATGTATTTTTTTTTATTTTCAGCGCAGAATTTTCATTTTTCAGTGCATCCCTAAAAATAAACATATAAAACATTAAGCGGTGAGTAGAAAAACTTCATGTAACTCAATAGAAACTTTCCCTGCTGTACCGAATTAAATTAGTCATTTAATATTCATGGATGCCTTTTCAGCTTCAGGATGAAGGTGATCACATGGCATGGAGAACCTTGAATCCCTGCTGGTTTTAAACATGTGTGCTGATATAAATACACATTATGTCCAGAAAGAAGAGTTCGGCTGAACTGGCAGGTTCACTTTCACTATTAATGGTGAGTTCAGTGACGCAATGTTTTTAATGATGTTTACACTCCAGATCACACTCAACTTCAGCATTTACAGTTTTTAAGTCAAAATGATGATTTACTAAAGCACGACTTTGTTCCGATGGATCTGTGACGACAAAACATCTGTGTGTGTGTGTGTGTGTGTGTGTGTGTGTGTGTACACACACACACACACACACCTGTAGGCCGTAATGCGTCAAAACTAAAGTGTGTGGACGCGCGTTGACGCGTCGCGATCAATTGTGCGTCGGATCCTCGTCAACCGTCCTGAAGAACCGGAGACTCGCGCGCGGAGTAACCGATCGCCCGTTTCCGTCAGCCGAAACCGAGAGCAAAACTTTACAGTCGGGACTTTCCCTTCCGCGCGGACACCACAACACCCCGTTCCCGCCGATCAGATGAATAAACACGACATTATAACGGTCGACTTACCGTCCATGTCGCGCGTCACTGCCGCTCGGGTCACACTCGGTCGTTTTTTTTGACGTTTCCGGGCTGTAGTGAAGAAAGAACGACACCGCCGTCACGACACTTTCCCTTCCGCGCGCTGCCGCGAGCCACACTGAGGGAGTGCGCGCGCGGTCGCTGGCGTGTGGAAAAACCCGGATGACGCGTTGACGTCGCCAACACAACAGAGACGAGACGAAACACACGCGAGCGGAACACAGTACCGTGACAAACTCTAGAACGCGGAACAATTTCAGGGAAGCGTCTGAATGCGAATCTTTCGTCGTTTGTTGATCAGATCGAGGGTCATTCTTCACAGGATCAGGTTTCCACCAGCAGAGGGCGCGGAAACGCCACGGAACCCTACTGTACTTACTGTGTAGATACTGTACTTACTGTGTAGATGTGTAGATACTGTACTTACTGTGTAGATACACTGTACTTACTGTGTAGATACTGTACTTACTGTGTAGATACTGTACTTACTGTACTTACTGCGTAGATACTGTACTTACTGTGTAGATACTGTACTCACTGTGTATATACACTGTACTTACTGTACTTACTGTGCATATACACACTGTACTTGCTGTGTATATACACTGTACCTACTGTGTATATACACACTGTACTTACTGTACTTGCTGTGTACTTACTGTACCTGCTGTGTATATACACTGTACTTACTGTGTATTGTAGGGGATTTTACCGTTAAAGACCCAAAAGACCAGATATGATAAATGAAGACCCGGAGTCAGAGTTTAAAAAAAATAAATTGAAGAAAATTTTAATAAAGAATAGTTTGCAGTTTCATCAGCAGAAGCAGCTTCAAGTCTCACAAGGAGTTTGCAGGCCGCTCTCTGTCTCCTCCTCTCTCCCTACATTCACATTTCCAGAACAATTATACTCTAACAGAGTCCACTAACTACGTCATTACTAAGATACTGATTGGTTAAGAACACTAGACAAAACTGGTAATTTTCCACACATGGACAGTTAGTCAGAAGCACATCTCCTTCCATCATGATGCTGACGATCGGACCCTGAACTTAGGCACAGAATGTCCTTCTAGGTCAGGCCTAGGCGCCTTCAGGTCTCCAGTCCAGATGACAACAGTCCACCAGTACCCATAACAGACCTGTACAGAACACTGAGCGCACATACATAGACACACATGATTCACAGCTTCCTCAAGGCTGAAGTTGATCTGAGCTCTGCTCTGAACAGCAAACTTTACCAAAACATACTGATAAGTTGTACTTCTCTCTCAGTCAGAGGTACAGACAATATTCAACATTATTTTCTGGTGTTTGAAAATGAAAAAGAACTTAAAGGCTTTAACGTAAGTTAAAGTTACTCATTCTAAATAATAACATATTCAGAAAGATAATTTTTGTGATAAATCACTCAAAATATATATATATATATTGAAGCGGCAGTGGATTCCAGAATCCACCCCCTTCAGTATATACTGTACTTACTGTGTAATACACTGTACTTACTGTACTTACTGTGTATACACACACTGTACTTACTGTGTAGATACTGTACCTGCTGTGTGTATACACTGTGCTTAC